>JAECUM010031080.1:0-36284 GCA_016617855.1 Megalonaias nervosa
TAAAAGAGCCCATTAGAAACAACTTGTGATAAAAATATTAAATATTTTTTTAATACTAAAATTCAACAATTTATACATGATTTTGTCAAAGGAAATAACGATTCTAAGTAAACAAATAATAGACTGTCAGCAAGTGAAAGGATTTTACAAAGTATGTTCTCTAATAAATCTAAACGGTTGACCCAGATATATTGGGCAACACTCCTGAGAAATGAAAAATTCGCAACGAATAGAATGATCGATTGACAACGTAGCAAATACAATAAACCACTAAGATTTAACACCTGGTTGTACTAGTAGCAGGGAGGGTATTTAATATTTAAAATTAATTTTCATATTGATATCATTATGACAATCTGAGTTATGCCATCAGATGATACTTGTAAATGTGTGTGTGTGTGTGTGTGTGTGTGTGTGTGTGTGTGTGTGTGTGCTTGGATTTTAACGTAGCTTTAATAATTTTAGTCATATCGCTACGATATCTGCAGTGTGGCAGTTTATAGTGATGTCTAGCACTTGGGCATCTCGCCGCAGACATGTAGCAGGATGTCCCACCCAGTCACATTGTCCTGACACCAGGCCGACCAGTCCTAACACTAGTCTTTTAATGCTGAGCGCCAAGCGAGGTAGCTGCTAGTGCCATTTTTATAATTCTTTGGTATGACTCAGTAGGGGCTCGAACCCACGAACTCCCGCAATCGAGGAGGATGTTCTAACCACTTAGGCCACCGGAGCGGTCGATACTTGTAAATAACTATCTGTGGAAAGAATTACTTCAGAAAAATCTTCGTTTTGTATCACAATATCTACGGACATTAATTGTAAAGCGATCGGACGAAATTACCACAGACGAAAACCCTGTTACGGCATGTGTCTATTACCTATGATAACAAATGTCTAGTCTAATTCTAAGGATATATGGAAACCCTATTAAGCAAGTGAAACACTTAACCAGATTCTAATAAGGGGCACAGCAGCTCAGTTCTTAGTGTGCTGGACTGCTATGCGGGAGTATCGAGTTCGATTCCCAAACCAGATCAAGTCGGCTATCTACTACTACTACTACTACTACTACTACTACTACTATTGCTACTACTACTACTACTATCCTTTGCATGTCCAAGGTGACATAATTAACTAGCAGCTAGTTTACATAATGATCCTGAAATAAAAAAATTAAAAAAAAATATTCGTTTAAGTAGTACAAATCTACAATGTTATCATCGATTGAATTAAAAAAAACAAAAAAAAAAAAAAAAAAACAACATGTAACAAGTAACAAGAGTTATACTGTATAATAAAGTTAATACATGTTAAACTGCTTTTATTACATAAATAAATCACAGACATCATTTTGCAAATGTTACGAGTTCACAAAAATCAGGATTGTTCATTCAAATAAGTGCACAGGTATAATTTATTATTAGCTGAAACATTTGGTGCTACTTAAAGTAAGAATAATTTTTCTATAAGCACCATAACCCCTTATTGGCAGCCGTCTAAGGGGGTGGGAAAGAGGCGATGAACATGATAAAATAGTCTTTAGTCTTTACATTTAAAATCACTCTGGCTGCGCTATTCTGTAAGCTGAATAACCTCGGCATAAAAGAGGAATTACATCGTTCTCCCCACACAATACATCAGTACCGGTGGAAAAACACCTGTTCTATATACATTTCGAATCACCTGTTCCAACATAAAAGCTCTAGCCCTTTTCAAAATTCATATTTTATAGATAATTTTAAAAAAGAATGTTTCAAAGTTGTTGGACCAGGAAAACGCAATATCATTAAGAATAACTAAATGTTAGGGAAATTCAACAGTGTCTTTTTGGATACCATTTACTTAACTTCTAATTACAATTCTCGACATTTCGCTGCTCGTTGTGTTGACCAGCAGACAATTACCTGGGTTTTCTGTAAATTTAAGCGAAGTTTACTGTCATAGATCCATTTCAGCGCACATTTAAATGTTATCTATGCTTAATTTACATTTTATACCTTACGTTTGTCATGATTGTGGCTGAGGGTTGTAAATGTCGTTATGCTTACCTGACTTTTGTCATGCTTTAAGTAGTAGATAAGATGTTGAGTTCAGAAGGTAGTGGAATTTTCGAGCGGGGGTTTGGTTTTCCAGGACAATATATTGCGTCGTATATAGAGAGGTTTAATAAACAATTATCCATTCTTGCTTCATATCAATTTATCGGAATCTATGACCAGAGTTTACACTTGTGTTCAGATATAATTTGAGAGGAATTATTTATTTAACTTATTTATTGGAGTTACAAAGTGTTCATGGACTTTTGGTCTAAAACACTGTTTTTGGACTATTGAGAACTCATTCAATGGTATTCTGGATGGTATCATTGTGGTACATCAGAATATTCAAGACTACTTTACATCATGATACTCAAGACTATTGTCACATCAGGACATTAAATACTCTTGAAACTCGTTCGGAGCATTCTATACTTTTGGAATGGTGATAGACATTTAGTATTATTTGGGATATATTTCACAATACTGTGATTTTCTCTTAGTTTGCACTTTTTAACTTAGAAAAATAAATTATTTATTGATTGTACTAGGCTTATTGGTTACACTTTCTTTCTGTTATATAGTTTTAGAACCTAGAATCGTAAGAGTAAATCTTCATTTACTTTGTACTCAGTGATGTTAATATCTTATCGATGATACAATGTATCATCTGCATGCATAAACAAAGGAGAATGTTTCAAGCACTTTGCTAAATTATATAAATATAATTTTGCAAAGTGCCTAGTATGAACGATGTGTCACTGATATACCACGAGAGATATAAACTTTTCATTCAAAAGTTATATACGTTTGAGAAGTTTAATTTAAAGAAAAATTTACGCAACTAGTGGTTTATCAAAGATGCAGCGTATATTCTATACATATATTTCATTTATATTACATACAAATACACATACTTGAATTTCCATCGGAGTTAAGATTGACTACATGCAACTGTGTATTGACGGAGTGAATGAACTCTTTTCATCCATGACCAGTGTGTCCACTACAAAGTGAAGTTCTTCACCTAATCACAATCCGCCTTGCAAATGGTAAGTTGCTTCTGTTATTTTTTTAAACTTCTATTTACATTTATAGTGTTTAAATAAACATAAGTCAAAATTATGATTTCAACATGAAAGATGGTTTAAATGAAGAAAGTAGAGCTTAGCTTCTTGAACACTTAACGCGCAGCCATTCACTTACTGGCAAGCATACTGAAACAAGTGGGGAAATAAAAACTAAGCGAAATGACTAACCAAAAAGAGGTAATTCAAACATTTAAATGTAATTACAGTTGATTTAATTCGTTAATATGTTTTAATTTTACCATTTCTACCGACCATACAATTGCTTCCATACTCCTTTTCAATCTTTCCATATTCCATTCATCGGTTTGTCTGTAAATCTTACCATCATTCATAAAACCAGACATCGTTGTATGGTCGCATGACACCGTCGAAGAACCGCTACGCTCGTGTGTTTTTTTTCAATGGATATTTATTTTCCAACCATGGTCAATCGATCGATCGATCGATCAATACATCGGAAGAGAGAGAGAGAGAGAGAGAGAGAGAGAGAGAGAGAGAGAGAGAGAGAGAGAGAGAGAGAGAGAGAGAGAGATGTGGTGGTGCTTGGAAGTTGAGAAGACTTACCATGATGACATTTTTTTATTGTCCATCCTTTCGTGTCTTTGTTGGTCGATTATTTTGCTGTCTTGCCTTGCCAACCAAGACAGTGAGAAGAGGCGGAACGGCCAGTAGTGAATAGGGACGATATACGACAATATGACTTACCATTAAAAAACACGCTGGGACGATATACGGACAAGGAATATGCGGACAAAAGGTTGGGACTGTATACGGACAAGGGAAATTGAACATAGGGAATGTATTGGGACTATATACGGACAATAGGAATTGAACAGTGTTGACGTCACGGTACTGGACACTGAGGGAAACAATGGCAACAATGTTGCAAGTGGCTGACCTGAATACGCTTTACTCTAGGGAAAAAATAGAGATCTAGACATAGAGACGTGGTTAGAGACAGGGTTAGAGACATAGGCATACATAGATTTATGAACATAAATCTATCACATACAAAATCGGCTAACAAATATTTTAGGCAAGAGAGAATAGGCGTCTTTTCGAGGTAATGGGGTGGCCCTGAAAAGGGCTTTTGGGTTTTGTTTTGTTAACATCATTCGGTTAACATAGAGGGAATGGCACGGATTTTCTTCTCTTCCTGTTACGCGTAGGCTCATACAAATGTAACATAAGAAAAGAGTGAAGTCAACAAGCTTTGTATATTTTAACAAAATAATTTATTACCCTAGAAAACAATGTAAAAATTGGTAAATAGGACTTACAGTTTGAGAATATAATCCAAAATTTGATCCTAACAATGAAAACACAAGTCCTATCACTAAATAGTTCTATTAGAATCCAGGTTAGAATCTCGACGACATACAAATATGGAAGGCGATGACGTCAGATGGGGTCCATGTACGAATATCAACAATTCCTCACTGGAATCACAGTTTTTGTTTCCGAATAATTCCAGAATAAATTTCCATGAATATCTTTCAGAATTTTTTATAAGGAAGTCAACTTGTTGAGTTTCCAGGAGAATAAATTATTAAATCCAAAAATCAGATGAATAACAAACAATCTGGCAACAAATAAAAAAACACCTTGTTCCTTCAAGATGTTAAAACGACTCTGCCAGAAGAATATTAAGAATGCGTATTTAAACCCCCAAAACATCATTTCAAGTCTCGCGAGATGAGTCATGTGGTCTCTTACTACAAGAGATCTATCACGTACGCCAGTGTAGCCCCACTTAAGAACCAATAATGAAAAACGTTGTTTACACAAGATGATCACGCAAGCAAAGTATGGTCTTAACACTGACCAATCATTTTAACTGCCTGTTTACAAACTTCCCAACCCAAGACGAACTAGGTTAACTAAAAATAATTCTCATGTAACACGTTTTACGTCTTAAATAAACAACATTTACTAAAAGAAAATATCGAATTACTGAAAAAGAATTTCGAATCCTTTCAATACTCATTACAATAAAATGTAATGAAACAAAAATAAAATAAAAAGAATTTCAAAACTAACACACAAACAATTTAATTACATATACGTAACATTCCTCAAACTTCGCCTGACCTTTGGACCGTAGATTAATACTCGCTTGAGACAGCCTTGTTTCTCCACATAGATCCTTCGTTTCTAAAGGGCTGTCTGTGTGATCTGGGTAATTGCCCATGATAATTTGACTTACATGGGATAGTCCGGGTTGAACAGCATCGACCATAGGAGGGTAGACGATTCTACGTTAGTCCACATTTTGTGACGAGAGCAGGTGAATAGAATGAGGTGAACCGCGGTCATTTATAGTGGAAGAGAGGATCGAAACGGATTGAGTACTTTCACCAATCCTCACACGCGTTACAAAATTCAGTCACAGTGCAGAGTCTGTCTTCCAATCCGAAGAGAGCTAACTGTGACGTCACATTCCCTTTATAGGTGCGCTAGCGTCTGTGCGCAGTGAATCTATGCGACAGAGTCAGAACATGACGGAAACTACGAAGACAATGAATTGGGGTGCACCGGCTGTGCAGACGAGGAGTGATGACATAGCAGCGGCTACCAAGGCAAACAAAGTCCTACTTCCAGAAGAGAACGATTTTAATTGGGATTTAGTGGATTTTCTCTCTTCTTTACAAGAATTTGTTCCGGTATCAGTACCATCGTCGCCTTCTCCTTCCTTACCGTACGTCGAGGATTTTAAACAGAATCAGAAAGAACAATTGGAGAAATTTTTGCAACAGCAGAAGAAAGAAGCAGAACAAGCCTTTCTCATTCAACAGCGACAGCGAGAAGAAGAAGACGCAAGAAGAAACCGACAGGAAGAAGAAGAAGCAGAGAAGAAACAAGGCCTAGGAGAGAAGGTGGACAGTGAAAGTCAAACGGTGACGGTACTCTTAGACATTTAGGCAGAGTTAAGGAGTCTGAAACAAATGTATCAGACTTCTTTAATAAGACCCAAGAGAAAAAGACCTTTCCGAGCCAAACAGACTAACCCCGTCAACACACCTACCACGTCTGAGATACCAGCACTAGTGATGTCTACCAAATCATCGACAGTAGCAGGTCCAAAAGTTGGCCTTGGCCGTGGCAAAGGGATAAGGCAGTTAATGCTCATTACTTCCTGTTCCTGAGTTTGTCTTTTGTTTAAAAAACAAACAAAAGCAAACATCCAACGGTCCTTTTTTTAATGCCACCCACCTCTCTCGAAAAGAGACTACTCAATGTTTGCCAAAATCAAATAAAACTCAATTCCCTTCTTTCCCCATGATTTACCCCTGAAAAGTATTACCACATTCGAGAGACGGATAAACGTTCCTCTAGAAAATTTAGAACCACGGCCTACACGTACACGGTCAAATTTAAAGATTTCAAATGAGACGTACCGCTGGAGAATACAGAGGGGTTCATCTTTGTTAACCACACTGAAACGGCAAAGTCGAGCCGACGAAGACCATCGCTTGAGACTTTCCATTTATCACGAAAGTTTGAAGTCACCTGTTTGGATCGAGTTTAGTAGCCCAGCAGAATTGACACCTTCCAAAGTTATCGACAAGATTCAACACGTACAGCAATCCAGCGACAAGTTTCACATCACCGATGGAAAAGCAACACTGTACCTGACCCACGTTTCTCTTCCCAAAGGGACTGGACAACACAGAAAAGTGTTATTGGTGAACGATCTTAGCAGCATGAAGCGTGGCCTCGTCCAAATTAACAGCACTCAAGAGAAGATGTGTTTAGCCCGAGCCATCGTGGTGGGACGAACGTACTTCGATAAGAACGACACAGCAGAATGGGAAAGAGCCTGGCAAACTATTCAAAAATCGAACCGAGCCAAACAATGAAGAGAAGCAGAATTCCTGTTACAACAAGCTGACCTATCTAAAGACACTGCCTGTGGCATTCCTGAAATGCAAAAACTGCAAGACGTCTTGGGTCCCCGCTACACCTTGAAAGTGCATTCTCAAGAAGTGCGAGGAACTCTGTTATTTTGAGGCAAAAATTTCAAAGACGGAAAATACATTCACGTCTATCATCATAATGAACATTCTGATGCCATTACCAGTATCACTGTATTCCTGGGATACGGTTATTATTGTGATAAATGTGACTATGGTTATAACAATCGAGAGCAACACAAGCATTGGGGATCGAAATCTGAGGGATGTTTGGCCCCTAAACCCTGTCTTGACGAATGACAAAAACGGGTGCATTGCTCAGCTTGTCAGCGCATTGTTGTCAGCCCTGTCTCTTACCAACAACATCTGTAGACGCAGGGTTCACAGCGAAAAAGTGTTTGTCAACTCCTGAAATTGTTCCTTACTTGTGGACAAGGCATTCGTACCAATAGTGCCAAGGCACACGTATGTTCAGGAAAGAAATTATGTCACATTTGTTACCAAATCGTAGACTTGGAACACGAATGCTACATTCAAAAATACCAACCCCAACAGTAGTAGGAAGAAGATGACCATAAGAAGAAAGGGAATTTAATCTTTTTCGATTTCGAATGCATGCGAGAGATCAGAATTCACATTCTGCGTGGCTCACCGAGCGTGCGAGAAGTGCATCCAAGAGCCGATCCTTAGTCATTGCCCGCACTGTAGCAAGATTCCTGGTGTTCGTGGAAAAAATCACGAGGGCCTGACAGGCTTGCCGATTTTTCCCAGTGGATCTTCGACCCAATCGACGAGAAGTGGAGCCAAGAGGACGTCGAACGTTACGGAGATTGTCATCGCTATGCCACGGTGATGGCTCACAATTTCTCGGGATACGATGGACAGTTTCTTTTCAAATACTATACGGAACAAAGCACAGAACGTCCTAAAGTGACTTTGAACGGGTCCAAAATCATTTCCGTGCAAGTGGGACAAGTGCAGTTTAAAGATTCGATGAGTTACTTGGCCTTGCCTTTGAGTCGAATGCCTAAAACATTTGGAATGACAGAAATAGCCAAAGGCTATTTTCTGCACTTTTTCAATACCTAAGCCAATCAACACACTATCCTATCCCATTTTCCTGATGCTCACTACTAAGAATCCGACAAAATGCGCACCGAACAACGAGAAGCTTTCTGCCTTGGTACCACACTCACGCCTCGACCCCTTCGACTTTCAGGAAGAAATGTTAAAGTATTGCTGTTCCGACGTGGACATTTTACGGCGATGGCGTGGAAACTTTCGAGAATTGTTGATGGAGCGTGGAGGGATTGATCCTTTGAAAAAAGCCTGCACCATTGCCAAAGCGTGTTCCTTAGTGTACCGCAAACGATTCATGCCCTAGAAGACCCTGGCTGTAATTCGCCCTCAAACGATTAATTTTGTCAAACGTCAGAACTCGGTCAAAACCCTAAGCTGGCTACATTACTTGTGTGACAAAGAATACAAATAGATCCAACACGCCCGGAACGGAAGAGGTGAAAAGACCATCGGAACGTATTCGATGGATGGTTGAGACTTAGAAAACCCTAAGATCGTGTACGAGTTTAACGGCTGCTTATTTCACGGATGTCCGCGGTACACTAAAAATCAGTTTTTTTCAACGTACCACGGAAGACTTGTACGAGGCCACTTGTAAGCGGCGCTTAAAGTTACAACAGCAAAGATACCAAGTTGTGGAAATGTGGAAACAGGAGTACGATTACAAGTTGGTTGACCCTGTGAACGTGCGGGACATTTTGTATGGAGGACGGACTTGTACCATCCCGTTTTGCCCCACCACTGCCAAGGAAAACTGATGTTTCTCTTGAGCCGTACTTGTGCCGAAACGTGCAGCCAAGACCAACCTTGTCGGCACACCCAGGAAGAACGCGCCTTGACAGGAATGTGGGTCAGCGTAAAATTGTTCAAAGCTCTGGATCTGGGAGACCAATTGTTAGAAGTGTACGAAATTTACGACTTTCCCAAGACAGAACTGTACCACAAGGGCAACAAGACTCAGAAAGGCATTTTCGCAGACTACTCGATGCCGCTTTAAAATTGAAACATGAAGTCAGCGGCTATCCTTCCTGGTGCCACACTCCCGAAGACCAAAAGAAATTCAAAGTGAAATACTTGGAGCAGGATGGCATCACTTTAGACCTCATCGAGAAAAACGAAGGTCGAAGATCGTTTGCCAAAGTGATGTTAAATTGTTTGTGGGGCAAAATGGTACAACGACCGTGTTTACCCAAGATGGAGTATTTGACAGAACGTTCCCGCTATTTCCAGATGATTCACGACAAAACCAAAATACATGAAACACGTGGACTCCTTCGTTATGACTTGATCCTGGTCAATTACGAAGAAGAACTGGACTTTGTACAATCCGACGAATTTGAAAATGTCATTATTGCGGCCTATGTGATAGCTTAAAATTGTACAAAGCCTTGCACCAGTTAGGAGATCGTGTGCTGTATTTTGCAACGGACAGTAGCATCTACATTGATCGCCTGGGTCACCGGCATCCTGACGTCAAAGGAGACCGTTTAAGAGCCTGGACGGACGAGCACCCCGACTACAAGATCCTAAGTTTTGCTAGTGGAGGTCCCAAACATTACTGCGACGAATACCGGGACCCCAAGGAGAAGTGCACACGGAGTGTAAAGTGAAAGGATCGACTCAATTATCTCACCAGTCAAGTCGTGAACTTCGAGTATTGAAAGAAGCCTTGCAGTCTGGAGAGGATCAACATTTTAAAGTGACAACCTACGAGCCTCACAAGATTGTACGTTTAGCCACACACCAAATCGTCAGTCGACCTTTGGAAACACTGTATCAAATCGTGTACCAGAAGCGAGTGCGTCTTCCCAGTCACTTCACTTTACCGTACGGACAAGTCGATATTGGTCAGCATATAAAAAGAGAAAACGTCCAAGACCGATAGTGCATTGTGACTTCCATTGCCAAGCGAGAAAGATGAATCCTAACAAACAGACACCATTCAAGTTCCGTGCTTATCAGGTGAGTGCCATGCTGTGGCTTGCGATTGCAGGGATGCCGTACGCTGTGACCCCAGCGATTCAGTACCACATCATGGGAACTTTGCTATGACTACTACTACAATACCTACTATGGAAAGTGATGCTGTGCGTGTCAAACCTGACGGATGCGAGAGCGATGCCACTCGTTATCTTGGAATCTTTACTGGTTTTCATGGCCAATGACATCCTCCACGTGAAACCAAGCGGCTACCACCCTACGGATGTCGTCCATGCCATAGCAAACTACTGCGGGTTCCACGTGCCCTCATCGAAATGAGCCTGTGAAAGAAGAATATTCGTTCCAAGGAAAGTGGCCTAAATATCTGGGAGGACCTACCCCCGAAGATTTAGCCAGGGTTGGATTTATCTACTTGGGAGAAGGTGATAAAGTCAAGTGCTTCAATTGCGGTGTGTCACTTCACGAGTGGGAGCAGAAAGATTCCGCATACATGGAACATGCTCGATGGTCTCCGCACTGTCACTACCTACCTTTAGTGGGACGACATCAATAATCTCCTGATGGATACTTTACAAGAGAACATTTGTGGTTTGCCTGTGGAGTTGAGAGAACTCATTTACCGAGAGTTTGTCAAAATACAAGTCAAACGCAAAGAACAATTGCATCCGTTACGTCACCGATGTTGGAACCACTGGTACCTGAATGCTATTAAAGGATTGATTCATTTGAAAGTATTCCAATGGTCACACATTGATCAACTACCCAAGAGTCAGAATACTTATTTTGTTACTGATTCTACTTACATAGTGTCCATACTATAAGGAATTCCAGAGGAAGACTTAGAGGATTAGTATAATCTTTTACGCTATCAAATTTTGTCTGTAGAGGAAAATTCTGTGCGGTGTGTGGTGTATGAATTAGTGACTAAACTATTTGGATACGTCGACGGAGTACGATCAGTTCTGTGCAAAAAGTACACTTATTACCTCCGACAAAAAGAGGTATATAAACTTGCTACCATGCCACGACCTTTATCATTAGTGATACAACAATTACCGTGGAAGGAAATCAATGACAGTATTCAGACTGTGTCGGATTACCAACACTTTTTATGAGAACTGTATCCAATGAATTTGGGTGTGGTGTGTGTCTTAGTAACTTCCTTTCTGGGATTTCGTTTACCAGTCGATTCCATGTGGACTATTTACGAACAGTATCTATGAACAGTAGATATGATGGTGGCTCCTTTAAATGTGCATGAGACACTCATTCTGTTAAAAGCCTTGCGCTTTCATCTCGATACTTCTCGACCTCTACGGGAAAAAAAAGATTCGTCAGCTTTTAGTAACTGAAGATGTTTACGAAGATGTGTGTGTAGCTTGTGGCTTACACCCTCACTGGCAAGATGTACGTGATTGGAAAAGGTTTGGTTTCGAGGCTTGGACAAAAGATGAGGAAAACTATGCCCAAGATTTGATGATAAATTCAAACGTAAAGTGAAAAAAGTAAATTTAAACCTTTGTTAGCCACAGTGTCAGACGAGGAACCCGACACCATAGAAAACCATTCCATTCAGGACATGACCATTATTGACGTGGACATCCCCGAAAAGCCATTCCGGCACACATTGTCACCAAAAATGTTGTACAGTGACTTGTTTATATTCCACTTTGATCGTTTTGATGTGTATTTATTGATGTACTTAACCATTTGACTTTTATGTACTTTTGTCTTTCGTGTTCAATTTTAAAGATGTTTTGAAATAAACGTGTTCTGAAAAAAGTATTAAAACTCTTGTCTTGTCTGTCTTCGTTTCAAAAGTGACATTCCCTTCACTATGGCTACCTCTGCTGTCTCTGCTCCCTCTTCCACCACTTTCAAAGTCATCGACGAGAACGTAGATCGTGCCAGGTGGGAGGCCTTGTATCTTCGTCATCCCTTTAACATGTTAATTGCTGGACCGAGCGGTTCAGGTAAAACCGAATTTGTCAAACGTTTGATCGAATATAAACATCATTTGATCGATCGTCCACCTCAACGTATCGTGTGGTGTTACAAAGAGTGGCAATCGGCGTACAGCTTCCTGCGAGAAAGTCAAGACGATTCCATGGTGAAGACGACGGGATTCTGTCTGACCCCGGTCAAACGCATCTGGTCATCTTCGACGATATGCTAAGAGAAGACGAAGAAGAAATTAAACTGTGGTTTACGCGCAAAGGGCATCATTGTAATACCTTTTTCAACCCAAAATTTGTTTCAACGAAGTAAAGCCCATCCCACCCTCAGTCTCATTGCTCATTACATGGTTTTGTTTAAAAGCCCTAGAGATAAACCGCAAGTGCAAGTGTTAGCCAAACAGTTAGGAACTCCTTGGCTGACTCATGCGTACGACGATACCACTCAAACCATTCACGTCTATTTACTCGTGGATTTAAAACCCACTACCCCCGATTATTTGTGTTTTTGTGCCCATCTGTTTCATCACTGGTGCCATGACGGCTTCAGAAAATCTATAAAAACCTCGGACACTTTTGGTCTGTCTCACACAGCGTCAACGTGACGTTCCTTCAGTCTCATCTTCCCGTCAAATTGATTCGTGCCTTGTACGGCATCAGTCACGAAAAAAGAAAATCCACAAATACGTGTTCGTGTCTAAGAAGTCAGTTTCAGAGCAGTCTTACGATGGTTTATGGTGACAGCACGTCAATCACTGCAAGGCATCATTGACATTCCACATGAAACCAAACACTTTTTTGAGAGAAACAAAGTAGCCTTGACGCATCTGGCAGATCCCCGCATCGACACTCAAACCAAAAAGCTAATCATTTTGAAACCTGGAGGGAGCGGTTCTCTAGGACGTGTCATAATTCTCTCCCTCTTAATATGGGATCCCAATGCCCCCAAAGTCATTCCCAGGCAAAACGCCACTCCCCGGCCCAAACGTACCCGGAAGAAAAAGAGCGGTGGTGTCAAGACCAGGTCGCAGCCCCAGAAAAGTAAAAGTCTTCAGAAAAGAAATGTTCCCAGAAAAGACCCCAGAAATCAGCTTCTACCCGGAAGAGAGGCAATTCGGCCAGAACGCAACCTTACATCCTCAAACCATGACCTACAGCGCCGTTGACCGCGACTCCAGTAGCCTCAGGTTCTTCCACTTCTCCGTTCCTGGCGATGCCAGCCAAACTCAATTTGACACCCGTTCTTCCCCATTTGATGAAACAATGGAAACCCGTGTCTCCAGGAACTTCTCCTCCAGCGGTGACACCCTCCACCTATTTAGCTGCTAAGGCAGCTGCTAACAAAGTACCCTCCGTCAAAATCAAAGTCCAAGAGAGATCGGGCATAATACAGAGTTTACTGGATTTATCCAAGCAAGAACTGTCCCGATTTCATCCGTTGCGAACCGCTCCACGACGCGTGATTCCTGCCAAGTTGATAACACGGACCGACAATCAGTGGCGACGCATTCCACTTTAAATAGACCTGGGGTAAACGGTGGGTGTGAGTGTTTTTTGTGTTCCGAAGCACAAAAAGATGTCACCTAAAAGAAGTTCACACCACCACCATTGTTGTTCTCCTGTCCAAAAATGGTGGAACATGCTCGAACTGTCTGGCCTATCAAACTTTACCCAAAAATACATCCCCAAAAATTAAGATAAAAGGACGTATGTAAAGCAATGGACTTCAGTGTATTTTTACTCCTGAACGAAAAAGATGTCCCCTAAAAGAAGTGCACACCACCACTCTCTTGCCAAAAATGGAAAGAAAAGGAATGGACTGCCTCCTCGTTTAGAAAAACATTGGGAGGAGTTGTCCGTCCTGACCAAAACCCATCCGCCCATGCGAGAACAACTCATTCAAACAGCCTCAAAAGATGTCATTGATATCTTGAGCGGATGTTGTCTGAATGTCTTGAAAGGAACGATACCTTTGTCTAAACACCAGAAAGAACGCTTCGCCAAACATCGACACGTTCTTCGCCAAATGGTTCAAAAGAAAATACATTATCCGTCAAAAGGAAAGATGTTGGTGCAACGCGGAGGGTTTTTACCACTGATTGGACCCCTTGTCGAAGGAATAGCGGGAGCCATGCTGGGGGGACTCATGGGAGGGGTTTTACCTATGGGTCAAAAATAAAAAGGACCAAGAAGATAACAGGGGCCTCTGGGGTGAAAAAATCTCAGAAGTGACCTTTGGAATCTGATGCAAGGACGAAAACTGATTTTGGTGCCTTACAAATGATAGATGGAATTTCATCGTTGGCAAGAACAACGTACCCTACATTTACCCCCCAATCCTTATTTGATCGAGATGTCCCAGTTACAGCACGAATTGCAATCGTTGATGGATCTCAGCGATTTGTCAGAAACGGAAAAATCGCAACGGTACGTCAAGTGTTTCAGCGACTTCAACTCTTTCACCAGAAAGATTCAGACGAAACAGCTCCACCGACTCTGAAAGATTTTAAGACCCTGATGAAAAGTCTATCACCACCACCATCACCACTCCAGTGATCAGGACAGAAAAGGGAGAAGAAAAGATTCAAACTCCACCAGAAAAAGTACACAAGTTAACACCACAAACATCCAGAATTGGTTGGATTCAAAAGATGATGGCAACCCCTTGTTCCTGAGAAGAGAGAAGGAAGGTGAAGACAGAAGTTAAACAAGAACTGATTACCCCTGTTCAGATATCCTCCTCGACACCTATTGCTCGTCATACACGCAAAGCATTACAATCCACGAAAATACCACACGAAAAAAAGAGTAGCATCCTGGAAGAGTGAGTGACATATTAAGAAAAGTCCTAACGGAGAATTTGTTAGCCAGCATTCACTACGACCCATCCCATTCCGCGGGATACGGAGGAGTTTAGAAATTGTATCGTGCTGCCAAAACCCGACTCAGAAGTGTCCGTTTACCTCAAGTACAACGATGGTTACAAGAACAAGTCATGTGCACCTTACACAAACCCATTCGACGAAAATTTTTGCAGAGATCGCACCCAAGTGGAGGGCATCGATCATCAATGGCAAGCAGATCTAACTGATGTCTCTCATTTGGCCACCTACAATCGTGGCTAAAAATATTTGTTTTGTGCCATCGACGTCTTTTCCAAATTTACCTGGGTTGTACCATTGACTTCCAAATCGAACACTGAGTTAGTGCGAACCCTAACACTGGTGTTGAAACAAAGCGGTCGTCACCCTCTTCGATAGCAAACCGACAAAGGCACCAAATTTTTTATCCAAGCTATCCAAAAAGAATTAAAGAAACGAGACATTCATTTTTTCACCACCGAGAATCCAGACACCAATCCCAGCAACGTGGAACGTTTATAACGTACCTTGAAAGAACGCATGTGGAAATATTTTACGCATCAACACACTCTCAAGTACCTGGACGTCTTAACGCACCTGGTCAAAGCGTATAACCAGTCTTACCATCGGAGGGTAGGATGTGCCCCCCCCCCGTCCACCAAGACGTGACTCCCGACAACGAAGTGACCGTCTTTGAGCGCCTGTTTGGTACGTCCCCGACAGTGACTGTCCCCAAGAAAGGTGGAGTGTTGACGACGGGAGATTGAGTGCGCATTGGCAAAACCAAATGAACTTTCGACAAAGGTTACGTACCCAACTGTACCAACGAAATGTTTCGTGTCTATAAATTGGAATACATGAAAGGGGAAGTGTTGAAAGGAACTTTTTACTTCCGAGTTACAACGCGTGACCAAAGAAGAAGACGAAGTGCACGACATCGAAAGTATTCTCGATCAAAGAACCCGTAAAGTGGGAAAACGTCGTGTCAAAGAGGTCAAAGTACATTGGAAAGGACATAGGCCGAGTTTTGACTATTGGATCGACGCTTCGCAAGTCATCGACTGTAACAAGATGTGAGCATCATGCCCATCAACACAACCTCAACCACCACAGTGACCACTCCTTCACCGAGTTCTTTTCTGCAAGATCTACAAAAGCAACCCTTCCGGGTGTGATATTTAGAACGTGTGCCTAAAATGCAAATCGTCGTTTTCTGTCAAATATTTGTGGTGTATTGTGTCATCGATGCTGCCATTACCATTTTGAGTTTGCAAAAAGGAGACAAACAATTGTGGACCATTTTACGGAGCAGGTGCATCGGTTACCTTCTCCCCAATCCTTCACTGAAATAATCTAACAGTAACAAAGGGAGTCTTGCGCCCAACGTCAGTCAACCTCCCAACAGTCATCACCAAAACAAAAAGAAGTGGCTTTGGTCCAAATGATTCACCCTACACAAATCAAAAACTTCACTGAAAATTAAAGCACCTTTGAGATCGAAGTTCTGAACCACCAAGTGCAACAATACGTGAATGAAAACGAAACTGTAGATGCTTCTATGAAACGACAAGTGTCCCCCGATACTCCACGGTACCTCTATCTGATCACAATTTTCCTGGATGTTATTTTAGCGGTCAACATCTGGTGGATACGATTGCTTCCAAATTCAATACGCTGTTTGGCAAAGACTTGGACAAAACCAAACGAAGGGTCACGATCGAGTACCATAAAGTGGCTCGTCGCCTACTGATGAAATTTTCGGACGCCAAAACGTTGTCCATTATGTTTTTCCTAAATTGTTTGACATTTTGGGTGGAGAGCTCAAGATGAGCAAGGGTAACAACATGCCACCCATTTGCGAAGTTTTATCGATCCCCTGTAGAACTGAACCAAGGACTAAATTTGATCTTTGTGTACTCTGATGTGGTGGCTTACAACGTGGTGGGACATACATCCGCACCGTAACTGCGAGACATCCCTTTCAAAGCAGATTCTGCCACGACCAATGACGAGGGAGGTTGAAACACCTATCACTTTCACCGTGAATATGTACATGCTCACTATTTACCAGTCAGCAGGTCGAATTTGGACAGTGTTAACATTGCTATGAAAGGATATCTGGGGCAAAATATTTCATTCACCAAAGGGAAAGTCATAGCGAAACTCCATTTTCGAAAACGATTCTCTAACAACTCTTCAGTCATGTATCTGTGTACCGAGGAGTCGCTCGACAGCAAGGAAATGGTTTAGGAGATATGCTGAAATTGGCGTTTCGTTTAGTGGCCCCCTTTTTGAAACCGATGGTGACGCGATGATTGCACGATTTGAAAGATGCCGCTTTGACGCAACGCAAAGAATCTCTCCAAAATGTCATCATCGACAAACAAAATCCCAAAGAGGCCTTCTTGAGAGTAGTCAACAATGTCTTGCTTCAAACTGGCAAAGATATTTTGGGCCGACGAGAAACTCCTATAAATGACCAGGACGCTGCCCAGTCAGGCATTCCTGCTCCCTGACGCCACAGCAAGGACAAGTCAGAAAGGGACAACGAAGAAACCCTTCCTGAGGACTTTACACACCCAAAACTAGAAAGACCAAGAAAAGAAGAACCGTCCGAGAATTAGACGTTTTTGATTATCAAACAGAAATAATGATGTACCGAGAGTCTTGCGAAAGTTCCAAGTCAGAACTAGATCTGTTTGCTATGCCACCCACTATGATGACGATGCAAGAATCCAAATGGGTAGAATTTGATCCCATCTCCTCTTTAACGACCTCAGCCCCCATCGAATTTGAACCAAAGGACATCCCTAAGATTAACTCGATCTGAATAGCAGTTACTTGCCCCTGAAAGTCAAAGTTCTACATCTGACTGGACATTCTATAGACGGCAATGAGGAAGTAGTTTCCGTCAACAAATTTATGCATTCCTTGTTCAGAGAAGTGGATTTGTCCTTCAATAACAAACTGGTCAGTAGCAGCATGGATACTTACCCTTTCCGAGTGTACCTGGAAAATCTCTTGACGTACGGAAAACGAAGCCAAGAATACCCATCTGGATGCTTGCGTGGTATGGAAACCTGACACGGTAGGGAAATTCAAAGACATAGATTTGATTACAGATAAAGATCCAAACCACAATGTGGGATTCAACGACCGGCGAAACAAAATCAAGGATGGACAGAGTTTAGAACTGACGGATCGTTTGCATCTGGACATATCGTTACAAGAAAAGTATTTGCTGAACGGAGTGGATGTCCGCCTAAGACTGAATTGCAGCAGTACCGCTTTCTATTTGATGGCTGATGCTGCCAAGTACAAAACAGTCATCGAAGAAGTCAGACTCTACGTGCGACGCGTGGAAGTGTTACCTAAAGTGGGAAACGACATCAGTCACAATTTGAGCAGATCGACCGCCAAGAATCCGATACGACGAGTGGATGTGAAAACTTTTACCATTGCCCTGGACTACGATTCAAGATCAAAGATCATCTGTTCCAAGGACAGTTACCCAAGCGTTGAATCATTGGCATCGTTAGTAATGCAGTCCTCAACGGAGTCCCGATCAAAATCCTTTCGAGTTTGAGCATTACAACGTGTTCAAGATTGAAGTCTGTCCAGATGGCAAGACCTTGTGTACCAGACCCTTTGAACCTGACTTTGACAAGAAGAATTACATGATGTCGTACTTGTTCCTGTTCGAATCTACCGGATAGCTATGGACCAACCGTAGTCACGGCATTTCGCACGACGATTATGCAGGAGGTTACGCTTTCTGAGCTTTTGATTTCACTCCAGACCAAGGCAGCAACGAGGGACATTTCCATCCTATAAAATCTGGTCAGCTTCGTGTGAAACAACAGCTTTACCTGAGACGGTGAACGTCATCTTGTATGCCGAATTCGACAATACGATAGAAATCAACAGTTTGAGAGAAGTCATTCTAGACTATTAGAAGCTATTGAAGACTCTTATCCCTCTTTGAATGGTTGAGAATCTTTGGAAATGGAATGGGAGGATATCCTTGAAGCAGAACGCAAAGACAAAGACGAAGAGGTGATGGTCATGTACAGATGGCCAGAACAAGAACAACATTTAGTCTCCTGTTTTGGCAAACACTTAGCGTAAAAACCATTACAGGGTTGACCAAGAAAGATTGTTATGGATGTCAAAACGATCATTCTAGTCAAATTCAACACAATAAATGCCTAATGATGAGTCAAGAAGAAACTTGGACGAGTATCTGGATGACGCTTGGGGTCTCATCTCGGAAGAAGCAGTGTTGCATCAGTGGTATAAAGACTTACGTGATCATTCCTCCCCTCCATTGGATACTCTGGACATCCATCGCATTGAATCTGTCTTGGCCCAGAGTACGAAGACGAAGTGAAGTGACGATTAATTGACAGAGATTTTCAAGCAAAAAGTCAGAATTGAATTGATGACTTATCATTACCTGTGAAACAAGAATAAAAAGAACAAAACGAAATGGATACCTGAGAACTTTATTATCTTTAGAAAAACAGTTCGTACACAGTTTCTAGGAATCCTGTTGTGTGTGCTAAAGATGAACTTCCTCATCGCAAACCTAAAAACCATCAAGCTTATTTCATCAACACGGACAACAGTCATCTCCCAGGAACCATCTGGGTAGCCGTCTACTTTCCCCACGATACCTGTGTGGAACATTTTGATTCGTATGGACTACTGCCTTTGGAAGACGGAAAGCTTGCTGTCAGACAGGGACGCAATCTTAGACGATAAGAGATTGCCATAACCCCCAACAAAATAGCCTTTTTCAGGGATACGCCAACAATCTAGAAAAGATATACTATTCTTTTGCCAAAATTTGTCTGTCTTTGTGTTTGACCGTAGGTTAAAAAATAGAGGGGTGCCTATAAACACGTCGTTTCCATGACTCGTAAGATAGTCTGTGTGTTTTGTATATGAATAAGTGATAATAAAGTGTGTTTGTAGGTAAAAAAGTGAACGTGAATGTTTCTTTCAGGTCCCGCGTTATATGTTTTTGGTTATGGTGTGGGTATTGTTAGATTTGGGTGTGGGTATTGTCAGTCGAGGTCTGCAGCGAAGAGAGCAGCAAGCAAGATGTATAACAAGCGATAGCGATGATGATAATTATTCCCGCCTAGGTGTTAAACGCGAAAAAAGGCTTAGGCCTTAATATCGCCATAGGCTGGAGTTTGAGGACACAGGAAAAAAGAACAACCTTGTTCTTAATATGGGAAAATAAAGAAGAAACTACACAAAGGGCCAGGAGTCGAAGAGGAGAAACAATCTCCGACAGAGGGAGCAGTCTATGCAGGAACAGTTTAGAAGCAGCCCGCCTACTTCGCCCAACGAAGAGAACAAACCACAGAGCAGTCAACCAAGCATAACAAAGAAACACAAGGGGCCCAGCTTACGGTTGTAACTGCCCAGGCGACAACGGACCACGTTCCGGAAACCCAAAATCAGCAGGAAAAAGAAACTTTTGCGAGTAAAGCTGCTCATATACCTACTTAAACAACAACAACATGGCAGAAGGTAACTCGTGAGTCCCCACCCACTCACACTCTAGCGGCTGACCTAGAAAATTGTTCGTCTGATACCGAAGAAAACAGCATCGTAGACCTAGCGGAAACACAAAGGCATGCAAAGAATAGGGAAGCGTTTATAACCATTGAGATTGAAGCAACACTGGACGACACCAAAAATGCTGGTCACTTTATCAGTGCGGTCAAATATCTCGGATGGAGATCGCTCGACACCCACAGGCCATGACCGGCACATTGGCATTTCGGGGTTAGAATCCTATCACAATACTACCGAGAAGCTTTCCGCCACTACGCAATATGCGATCTAGTGAAAGCTGCTACTTACTTGTGTGAAGTGCACAGGTACAAGGCGTTTCCTAAACAACTAAGGGAGGACACACGATGTGCGGACGAAATTGAAGAAATGGAAAAACGCCGTGGTACCTGCGACTGAAATGCCATAACAGCCCTTTTAAGGGCTCAAACTGCCTATTTATTTAAAGGGAATTCATTTTGGCTTGGAATCCCGACTCGATCAAACCAATACACCTAATCTGATCCTTTAGTTGCCGGTCAAAATTATAATCTTAACCCCAATATTGACTCAAAACAGTTATTGTCGCTTAGACATATAGTTCAAAATTAGCTAGGGAATTATATCATGTACACTAATGTACTAGACTAAAAATCTTTAGTTAGGAGATTGGAAAAATTCTTTATAACTATTTGAGAATTTGGATAATTGCACAGGTGGCTCACACACTATTGGTAATAGGGTATGTCCATTAGTACAACTGGACTGAATTTGGCAAATAAAGTACGATCTGACGTTTCGAAGCGTGCACGACGTCCAAGACTGCAAGCGCACTTGCCGGGTCCTTCTCCTCCTTTGCCTTTGCCAGCCACCACTTAAATAGTGCGACCATCGCACATTAAAGCGGGGTTGTAGTGGCACCATTCCTACAACCCAGAACAATTAAAAAGCTCGACCATCGAGCAGTAACTAGTCGCGCAAGCACTTGTATGCGTATGCGACTTAAATCAGTCAGTCAATTGTTAGTTTTTGTGTAAGGTGTTTTCCTTCACGTCCGTGCTTGAAGCATATAATGCGTTAGCGTTCATCAGACATGGAAGTTAATGACTTAAGGATTCTCATGACAGGAAAAACACTACTGAAAGGGAGCTTCGGAAGGTACCTCAAAGACCAAGGGAACCAAACAGCCAACTGTCCTCACTACCCAATAGCAGAGACGCTCGACCACACATTCAACACATGTGCCACCTACAATATGCAGCGGAACAGCTTCCAAGAATACCAGAAACACATTGGATCACCAATAACATACCCAGAGATATTGGATAAGACCAAGAACACAAATATAGAACTTACCTACAAAAACGTCATCTCGTACCTAAAGGGGATCCAAAAACATGGTCGCATATAAACAAAAAGGAAAACACCAGCAACACAACAAACCAGAACTATGACAATGAGCCTAGACCCACGGCTCAGAGACAAGCACTACCAGCCGTCCAACACGCCAGCACTCACTTATCCTACTAACCTATTAACCAGACTTAACAATTAACAATTAATCCTAATACACTTACCTACCAGACAACATACCAACAACAGGACCAGGACTAAAAGGGGACTATGGCAAAACGTCAGCTAAAACACAAGTCAACAAACCAACCTAAAAGGCATAAGGAATCGAAATCCAATGGTAACGACGAGAGAACCAGGACTACTAGACATCATAACAATGACAACAACAGGATTAAGCTGGACACAGGGTAAGTAAAACAACATGCAAACACAAAAGGACTATGGCAAAACGCCAGCTAAAAAGCAAGTCCTGAAATCAGCCTTAAAAGGCACAAGGAATTGAAAACCAAACGCAACAACGAGGGAGCCAGAAATACCATTGAACATCAGATTCAACTAGGGAAATAAGACTATGGCACAAGGACCAACTAACGGGCAAATCTTAACCAAAATACCAAGACAAAAGAACACATAAGGGCACTAGCAACAACAAGAGAGGCAGGACTATGGCAACAACTGCCAAGCCAAAAGGAGAGTCCTAAAAAAGAACTTACACACATAAGGAATCGAAATTCACCTTTAACAAAAAGGAGTTGCACAGCGCCACAGACGGACACCAATAAGTTTAATCGGAAACACAATCGCGTCGAGGGACAGGCAAGTATAACAAGGGCAAACAGGACCAAGACATCAAAAGCCAACCATACAGAACCAACAATATAATATAGACTAAACAACACCACAAAAAACACTCTGTACATAGCATGCGACAAACTCAAAAAACAACACTACTCCAACATTATTCAACTAAAACAAACTAACAAAGCACACCCACCCACAATAACTAACATAACCACTAACCAACACATAATCAACTAACAACTAATAACTTATACTAAAGGGAAGGAAAAAAAAATATAATAATGTATATATACAAAATATATTTTAATATATATATATATATATATATATATATATATATATATATATATATATATATATATATATATATATATATGCCTTATCTCTTCTCTCATCTTCCCCTCCCATCTCCCATCCCATCCCCCATGCATGACATTAACAAAACAAAAAGGGCACAATATCAATTCAAAATTGACGATTGACAGAAAATAATCAAATCAAGACAAGAAAGACAAAAGACAAGAGAGAGGCAACTGGGGAATACAGCCAAGTGAACACAGGAAAACGACTGGAATATTAACCTCCACTTGGCGGACAAGAACGAGCCCTTCCGGAAGAACAGAACAAGGAAGGTCCAGAACCTCCACAGGGCAAGCACTAGCCCTCCAACACCGGAAGAACAGAACCAGGAAGGACCAGTACCTCCACAGGGCAAGCACTAGCCCTCCAAATCAAAAACTAAAAAACCAAACCCCAGTCCCTCCCATGGGCAAGCTCTCGCCCACACAAGAGCAAGCACTGGCTCAAATCCATACCCTCCCCTGGGCAAGCACTGGCCCACCTCCCCGTGCAGGCACTGGCACAAACCTGGGCAAGCACTGGCCCACCTCCTCGAGCAAGCACTGGCTCAACACTTCCGGACAAAAGCTCTCCTTTCCACCCATCCTCTACTAACCCCCTCACTAACAAATAGGGCCCAAAACAGGCGCTAGGGAAAACAGACTAGCGAACACCTGGGTGGAATCCTGCGTACAACAAGCCTATGTTGAACAAAGACTTTCCACTATAAGCCCTCTCTTCACTTTCCTCTTATTCCACCCTCACCTTTACTAACACAAGGGGCCTAAAACAGGTGCTAGGGAAAATATACTAGCAACACCTGGGTGGAATCCTGGAAACAACAAGCCTGTGTTGCCCACAGATTTTCCACCAAGAATCCCCTTCCCCCCACCCACCACCCCCTCTCTACTCTCACCCCCTACTTTTATATACAAGGGAGGCACTTCCATTGGCAATAGAAGGCCTCATTCGATAACACCATCGTACAAAACTACCCTGATCCTTTAGTCCCTCCGCCATCAAAAACAACAACTAATACTAACAATGCGTGACCCCCCCCCAAAAAAAAAAACACACAGGGTTGCTGACACCCGGCTGATTGGTGTAATTTCGCCATTAAAAGTACGCTTAGTACACAAAATTCCAACTACACAAGGATAAAATAGGCAATCTTCAACTCAGAAACTTAGATCAATTGCACAGGTGGCCCCCACAATATTGGGGATAGAGAACGTCCACTAGCACAACTGGACAGAATTTGACATACAATCACGTTGGTCAGGGCCCTTTGGAGCGTACACGGCATCAGCGGTGGGCGTCCCCCGCCGGGTTCTCTTCCTCCTTTCCACCTCCTGACATAAAATTAAAAAGTACGACTATCGTACATAAAAGCGATGTTTTTGCGGCATCATTCCTGAAACACCGACCAATTAAAAAGCTCAACAACTGAGCATTAACGAGTCGCAAAAGCTCCTCGTTAGCATAGGCGACTTTAATCTTTCTCAGTCAGTCAGTCTCAGTCTGGCTACATAATGGTTAACGACCTCAGCGACTACATCGACAACTCAATCAGTTTATCCCAGTTTGCTGACGATAGCGGAATTTGGAAAGCAGGAGATCCCAACAACCAAACATATATCAACCTACTACAAAAGAACCTACATTCAATCTCGCTATGGGCAGACAACTGGGGCTTCAAAATTTCCAGTCACAATATGGGTGGAATGCTTTTTTCCCCGCACAAAAGACATAAGCCCAAGTACCCAATCTTATACCTACAAGGAACACCGGTCAAATTTGACACTCAGACATATTTGCTAGGAATGATACTAGACGAAAATCTCAGCTGGACACAACACATAGCGGAACTAATCAACAAATGCCAACAAGACATCAACCTACTAAAGCATCTAACGGGAACAACATGGGGAGCTGACCAGCATACTTTACTTATACTATATAAGGCGCTAATCAGAGCTAAATTTGACTACGGTTGCCAAATATATGCATCTGCAAATGTTTTCCTTCTCGAAAAATTAGACGGCATACAATACAAAGCACTTAGAATATGCACAGGAACACTACCAAATACCGCGAACGACGAACTACAGATACTAACAGGTGAACTACCATTCAACATAAGACGAGAAGAACATATCTTAACGATATGCTATTAGAAACTCCATACACACGGATAACAACCCAACTAAAATGGATATTAGAAACTGCGCGAGACCGTTCAGCACAAAACTTGTACCCAACCGCCCGGCTTGCAAGAATGTGCACATGCTTAGAGAGGAAATGCAAATACGAGCAAATCCATGCTGAACAACATAAAATCTGTGACCATACACGCTGGAAGAACAACGCACCCAGAATAAAGCGTACAGCGCTGGCACTAGGGCACAAGCAGCACAACCCTTGGAAAATCCTAACCGCAATCCACAAAATCTTAGAGGAAAATTATTTTGAACATACAAAAATCTACACAGACGGGTCCAAATCTCAGAACTAAATAGAACAGCGGCAGCCATTGTCGTGCCCGAACAACAAACCTAAATTATGGCCAGGCTACCAGACGGATGTTCCCTCTATACAGCGGAATTCTGGGCGATAAAACAAGTATTACTATAGATAAAAACTCAAACTCATAAAAACCATGTCATCACAACAGACTCACTGAGCGTTCTGAAATCACTAGAAACCGGATCATCAAAAAGCAGGGGTAATATGCTGCAAGAAACAATGTTAATTCTATGAGAACTGGAAACGGACCAGTTCAACGTGGAGTTTTTATTGGTACCATCTTACATCAACCTATTTGGCAATGATAAAGCTGACCTCGCAGCAAAACACAGTCTACACATCAACGAAGTCCAACCCATTGCTTACAGCGTCCAGGAATTATACAGCCATGTTAGACAGCAAATAAACCAGAAATGGCAACAATATTGGGACATCACCAACAAAGGTAGACACCTGTATCAATTTCAAAAAGAAGTAATCCGAGGCATCAGGACACGTAAAGGATTACAAAACAACGAACTACAAATCATCAACAGGATAAAAACAGGAAAAGCACTGCTGAAAAGCAGCTATGGGAAATTCCTCAAGTACCAACAGAACAATAACACAAACTGTCCACACTGCCCAGCACCGGAAACACTCGACCACGTATTTAAAAGCTGCAGCAAATACCAACTACAAATAAACAACCTCAGGGAATGCCAAACACGAATCGGATCGTCGACAACATACCCAGAAATAGTGGACAAGACCAAGAACAATAACATCGAGACCACCTACAAAAGTATACATCTGTTCCTGAAGGAAACTGACAAAGTCGGAAAAATATGAATAAACGCGTAACACAAAATACACACAAAAATGGACTATGGCAGAGGGCCAGCCGTATGGCAAGTCTATAAAAACATAACAACAAATAAACACACCATACCACTTCAATACAAAATGCATACAAAAAACGGACCATGGCGCGGGGCAAGCCGTATGGCAAGTCCATAAAATAGGAATACACACAAACAACAAACCACAACAATACAACAGGAAAGTGGCACTTAGGACTAAAGCAATTGCTAGCCGGAAGGCGAGTCCAAAAGAACCCTGGACTAAAGCGATTGCTAGCTAAAGGGCAAGTCCAAAAAACAAAACACAAAACTAAAAGGTAAGACCACCACACCACTCACAGATTACTAACCCTCTTTACTAACTCTTCTTATTAAAAAAATAAAATAAAATGTAAACAGTAAATATATATAAAATTATATATATATATATATATATATATATATATATATATATATATGTTGTTATATATATATATATATATATATATATATAAGGAGTGGTTATATATACATTCCATTTAGTCCTGCATGGTAGTGAAAGTAATTTCTCATTTAAGTACTAACAGCTTGTGAAAAAAAAAATTTAAAAAAAAAATTCTTTTTTTTATCATTTTTCCCATCTCTTTCCTTCTTCACCACTCTCTGCATGCACACCCACTAATACAAGTAGGCAAAAGCGCTAGGGCAGAGGCAATAAACAGGAAAAGGAAGAGGAATGCAGGAAAAGAGATGGGGAAGAACAGGGGAATATGACCAGTACACGGAAAATCACAGACCAAGTCATGACACCACTTTTCTCGGATGGACAAAGCCCTACCTCCTACCCTTTTTATTTTTTTTTTTTTTTATTTATTTATTTTTTGGGGCCGGACAAGCAAGAGCTAACCAGTTCGAGGGACAATTCCACCTCGTAAGAAGGTGCTATTGTCTATCCAACTCGAACCGGCTATGCCATGAAGTAGACCGGGAAGCTCTACCCGCTACTTCACAAATCAAAGGAAACCCCACCCCGCGGAGTAGTCCAGGAAGCGCTACCTGCTACTCCAAAATTCCCTCTTCCTACACCCACCCGGACAACCTAGCCAAATGTATGGAAGGGACGCAAAACATGTGCTAGGGAAAACATACTAGCAAACACCTGGATGGGATCCTGATGTCAACAAGCCAGTGTGGACAAACGATTTACCACCGTGGCCCCGATGCCGCGGCAGAGAAGCGGGGATAGGAGAGGGGAATCCCCCTTTTTAACATCAATGAGAGTCTTCTTTTGGCTATCGAAGACCTCTTTCGATAACAGCTCTATCCACAAAAACAAACTCGATCCTTTGGTTCCTCCGTCAAAATTAACAACCAATGTAAAATCTGTGTGCTCCTAACGGCGGTGGGATGGCTGACACCCAGCTGATTGATACTCTTTCGACAAATACACAAGTACACTTAGTACACAAAATTCCAACCTTTCCAATACATTTAAATATAACATTCTAAACCTAAGTACATTAGGATAATTGCACGGGTGGCTGACACATCATTGGAGATAGTACTACTGGACAGAATTTGACCAAAATGGGTCCTGGAGTTGGGCTAGTACACCGTGACGTTCGGCGCCCCTCTTCCGGGGTCCTTTCCTCCTTTGCCGCTGCCAGACATACATAAAAAGTGCGACGTCGCACATAAACACGGAGCTGTGATGGCACCATTCTCACAGCCCCGACCGTTCAGTCTGGCTACCCATCGTTGATTAATCAGCATTCAAAATGATAGAGCACAGACGATAATGAAACTCCAGATTCACCTGTAAAATGCTTGTCGCCTCCTAGACGGGCTAGCTATGGCTGATATTGCTGAAGAAGTTTCTTTAGAGAAGGAAGAGAAGGAGAATAAAAAGAGCATAATCCTTCTGATGCGGCCTATTTGTCATGTGAAGCCTGTGGTGAGGACACCATTACATAAACCACCGCAAGCGTTCACGTTGCCTCGTACCAAAGGACTTAGAGCTGGGGCTACAACACCAAGAGTGGGAACTGCAGCGACAACAACAGCAGTATAAGAACGTATGTGAAAGGGATGCATTCTTCACAATCCCTCAAGCCGAAGATTGGAAGAGTGAAGCGAATCAACCCTCTTTATTACTCCCTATCTTCACCATTTCGTGGGAGAACGGTTGGAGTCGTAGATGTGTGAGTGGTGCTAGGCCTGTAAGGTGTCATCATTAAGAATGTGTATTTGAAGTTTCAGGGCTAACCAGATCTCTAGAAAAGAGAGACTAATCAAGTTGTCAATCATATAATTTTGTGTGTGTGTCTTTGTGAGTGTTTTTGTTTTTGTGTGTGTGCGCGCGTACGTTTGTGTGTATGTGTGTGTGTGTGCGCGTACGTGTGTGTGTAGTTTTGTTTGTGTTTGTGTGCGTGTGCGTATGTGTATTTTTGTTTGTGTTTGTGTGAGTGCGCGTACATGTGTGTGTGTGTGTGTGTGTGTGTGTGTGTGTGTGTGTGTGTGTGTCTTTCCCGTAACAAAACCCTTGTCCCTGTACTAAAGTATATTTGTGAAATTGAAGTAGTGTGACTATAAACATTGACTCCTTTACTGATGTGATTGTAGGTAATGGTGTGATTTGTAAATAAAAAATTTCCCCCCCCCCAACTATTGATAAAAAGTATAGTGGATTTTGTTAGTATTGGTGTGTTGTTTTGTATATTTTATTTTTTATTAGCACTCTCATCACTATGGGCTTTTTGGTTTGCGATATGGACAGTGGGTGGGGGGGGATGTTTTCCTTCACGTCCGTGTTTAAGGTATATGTAATGAAGCGTTCGTCAACCTTAGAAAAAGACCTTAAAATAGCGCCATGATAGTTCGCAGCGAAGAGAGCAGCAGCACACACTAACAGCGCTAGCGATGGAGATAATAATTCCCGCTCAAGCATTGAGTGCGATATGAGGCTTAAGCCTTAACCTCGCAACAGGCTGAAGTTTAAGAGCTCAAGAGAAAAGAACAACCTTGCTCTTAATCTGGGAGAATAAAGAAGAAACTTTCACAAAGAAAAGGGCTAGAAATCGGAGAAGCGGTAACAAGCACCGACAGAGGGAGCAAGAAATGCAGACCCAGTCTGGCAGGATCCTGCCAAAACCGACTCCTGAAGCTAACAAACCCCAGCAGTCGATCCAGCCTAACATCGAGACAAAAGAAGCCCAGCTGACGGTCGAAACTGCCCAGGCACCGGACCACGTTTCGGAAAAACAACAACAACAAGAAGAAAAGGAGACTTATGCGAGTAAAGCTACCCATAGTCCCAAAGAAAAGACAACATGGCAGAAGGTAACACGTGAGTCCCCACCTACTTGCACATTAGCAGCAGTCCTAGAGCTATCTTCGAATAATGAAAGTAGCGACAACGAAGAAGAGGAAAATATAGTGGAAGCGGAAGTAACAAAGCATAGAAAGAACAGAGAGGCATTCCAATCTATGGAGATAGAAGCACCGTTGGACGACCTAAAAAAAGCAGGAAACTTCATCAGTGCAGTCAGATATCTTGCTTGGAGATCGCTCGATAACAAAGAAGCCTAGACCTACACAATGGCACTTCGGTGTGAGAATCCTCTCACAATACTACAAGAAAGCCTACCGTCATTACCCTATATATAATCTTGTAGACGCTGATAAATTCCTGTGTGATATGCATGGGCATTTCCCGAACAATTAAGGAAGGACTCACGTTCTGCGGAGGAAAATAAGAGGCATGGAAACCGACCGCGGCACCTTCTACTGAAATGCCATAACAGCCCTTTTAAGGGCTAAAATTGCCCATTAATTTAAGGGATTCCATTTTGGCTTGGAATCCCGATTCGATTAAACCATTACACCTAATCTGATCCTTTGGTTGCCGATTAAAATTACAAACTTATACCTAATATTGACTCAAAAAACAATAATGTCGCTTAGACATGTAGCACAAAATTGTCAGGGGGGCCCCGAGTGGCCGAGTGGTCTAAAGCGCTCTCCGTTACGGATCACTGCCATCTCACCTCTGTCTGCGTGGGTTCGAGTCTAGGATTCGGCAAATATGGATATGTGAGAAAGCTTGCCAGTAGCTTCTCGTGGGTCGGTGGTTCTTTCCGGGGATTTCCCCGTTTCTTCCTCCACCATTAATACTGGCCGCCATGTATAGCCTATCGTGTGCTGAAAAATGGCGTTAAGCCCCGCAACAACAACAACAACAAAATTGTTAGGGAATTATTTCACGTACACTTATGTACTAGAATTAAATTCGATAGTTAGGTCGTAGGAAACATGTTTCATAACTGTTTGAGAATTTGGATAATTGCACATGTGGCTTACACACTATTGGTATTAGGGCCCGTCCATTAGTACAACTGGACTAAATTTGACCAATCAAGTGCGGCCTTGCATTTGAGGGCGACAACATCCATTCCCCCACCCCAACCCCCGGTCACTTTCCGCCTTTTCCTCGACCAGACTAATTAAAAAGTGCGACCTTCGCACAAAAACGCGGGGTTGTAGTGGCACCATTCCTACGACCCCGAACAATTAAAAAGCCTGCCATTCAGGCATAAATTAGTCGCGAAAGCACTAGCTTGCGTATGCGACTATAATTCTTCTTCATTCTTCAATCGCGTCATACATCCTGCGGTGCAGGAATGAACCAATGGCACATAAAGTACGAACGCTACTATAATCCAAACATAATAACAATCGCACCATTCTATTAGTCGACAACGAAGATAGCAGCAAGCTGCAACTATAATCAGCAAAATTACGCTAGCGACGGATATGATTCCCGCCGAAGCAATGAACGCCTTGAAAGGCTTAGGTCTTTCTATTGCAACAGGTTGGAGCTTGAGAGACCAGGACAAAAGTACTACCTTACTCTTGATATCGAACAAACCAAGAAGAAACTATGGTGATAACAAAACACGAAGTGGTAGAGGGAAAGTGCCGCAGCCTAAAGAGCAGTCAGTGAAAACAAACATACATTCCACGAGCACGCCGTCTACTGCCGCCAAAGAAAGCATAGGAGTCGTACAGCAGCTGACTACACCAAGGTTACATAAAACTTCACAAGAACCAGTACAACTGCAATCAAGGGGTCACGGCTATGCATGAGAAGCGGACTGTAACACCAAAACAACAAGAAGTTGTGGTTGGAAGAAAGGAGGCATTAACACCATCACCGTCACCACTACCACCACAACCACAAGTGCTAACTCTATCCCCGTTACAGCAAACTGTACCTGCACCAATTTCTCCACCCAAACCGGAAGGGCAAGAGGCACTTAAATTTGACTGGTATCAGGCAACTAGACATATTGCCTGGGGATATTCACAGGACTTCTGTATGGATGACCTGTGGCACAATTCAGCAGAAACTAGAGCTTTTCTGGACGATTTTAACACTCTAATTAACAACAAGTGGCCCAATCTACCGAAGGACAGGACCAGACCCAGTAAAACTAGAGTAAGAAAAGAAGTGACAAATTTCAAGAAGAAGGGGGAAATGCTATTGGAATGTCTAGTAAACCTGACTGCCATGATTACCAGCATATTACAAATTCATCATAACCTGGACGTACTACGATGAACTGAGATCCACTATTGCTGCCGTGCCCAGAACAGATAAACTCATCATCCTTGGAGACTTTAACGCCCGGGTTGGCGCAGATCACACCTCATGGGAAGGAATGCTGGGAAAAAATGGGATTGGCAGCTGTAACAGCAATGGCCTCCTACTGCTGAAAACTTGTGCAGCGCACGAACTGCTCATCACTAACTCTGTCTTCCGCCTACCACTTCGCAACAAGACGTCATGGATGCACCAACGCTCCAAGCACTGGCATCTGCTCGACTGCGTCATAGTGCGACAGAAAGACAGGCAGGACGTCAGAGTGACGAAGGCTATGTGTGGAGCCGAGTGCTGGACTGACCACAGGCTGATCATCTCCAAACTTAACATCAGGATACAGCCTCCTAGACGTCCTCAAGGAAGCAAGACGCTGAAGCGACTGAACGTCTCCAAGCTGAAAACGATTCAGTGAAGCAGTCCCTTGCAGACGAACTAGACAACAAGCTGGAAGCCATCACTCTAGGCTTGCATGATGTAGAGTCTGATTGGGCGTCCCTTCGGAATGTTGTCTACTCCACCGCCGCCGATATGGTACGCCCTACCACACGCAAGCACCAGGACTGGTTCGATGATAACGATGATCGCATTCAAGAACTGCTCGACGGAAAACACCGCACACACAGAACGCTGCTAAATGACCCGCACTCCACATCTAATAAAGCTGCATTCGCCAATATCAGAAGAACAGTGCAGAGAGAGCTCCGACAGATGCAAGACACATGGCTGAGCAAGAAGGCGGACGAGATCCAGTCGTATGCAGACCGCAATGACATGAAGAGGTTCTACGAGGCGCTCAAGACAATCTACGTTCCCACTAAATCAGGATCTTCCCCTCTCCTCAGTGCAGATGGAAACACGCTGATCACTGATAAGGAAGAGATTCTCAAGCGCTGGGCAGAACTCTTCGACAGTGTCCTCAACCGTCCTTCCTCCATCAACGTTGAAGCCATCGCTCGCCTGCCCCAGGTCCCAACCAACGCTTCCCTCTCGGATTCGCCAAGTTTCACAGAAGTAGAGAAGGCAATTAAAAGTCTATCCAGTGGCAAAGCCCCGGGTTCTGACTCCATCGCAGCGGAAGTCTACGCAGCTGGTGGTCCCCAACTGACGCAGAAGCTTACTGATCTCTTCAAGTCTGTGTGGAACCAAGAGAAGATTCCGCAGGAGTTCAAAGACGCCTCTATTGTCCACCTCTACAAGCGGAAGGGGAACCGGCAAGCATACAACAACCACCGTGGCATCTCCCTATTATCCATCGCAGGGAAGATACTGGCCAGAATTCTGCTAAATCGACTGACCGTCCACTTAGAGCAAGGCTTGCTACCAGAGAGTCAGTGCGGCTTCAGGCAGGATCGGGGCACCGTGGACATGATCTTCGCAACCAGGCAGCTCCAGGAGAAATGCCAAGAGCAGAACGTCAGCCTCTACACCACATTTGTGGACCTCACAAAGGCTTTTGACACTGTGAGTCGTGAAGGTCTGTGGAGGATCATGGCAAAGTTCGGATGCCCTGAGAAGTTCATCACCATGGTCATTCCACGATGGCATGCTTGCCAGAGTACAGGATGATGGAGAGTTCTCCCTGCCCTTTCCAGTGACAAACGGTGTCAAGCAGGGCTGCGTTCTTGCCCCGACCCAGTTCATCATGATGTTCACAGCGTTGCTGACCGATGCTTTCCGTGAGGGTGACATTGGCATCGACATCCGGTTCAGGACTGATGGGAACATCTTCAACTTGAGAAGACTGCAGGCTAAGACCAAAGTCCAGGAAGACACCATCCGCGACTTCCTCTTTGCTGACGACTGCGCTTTGAATGCTGGTACTCAGTCTGACATGCAAGAAAGTATGGATCGATTCTCCAAAGCCTGCACAGACTTCGGGCTCACAATAAGTACGAAGAAGACCGAAATCATGTACCAGCCTGCACCCTCAGTCCCCTACACCGAACCCAGCATTACCGTCGATGGCCAGAAGCTCGCTGTTGCTGAAAAATTCATCTAACTTGGCAGCACCTTGTCGCGCACAGTCTCCATCGATGAAGAGGTCACTCTCAGGATTGTTCGTGCAAGTGCAGCCTTCGGCAGACTTCACAATACTGTATGGAACAGAAGAGGAATCAGCCTGCCAACCAAGCTCAAGGTGTACCGCGCACTAGTACTGCCCTCCCTCTTGTACGCCTGTGAGACATGGACGGTGTACAGTCGCCATGCAAAACAGCTGAACTCCTTCCACATGCGATGCCTCAGAAAACTGCTCCACATCAAATGGCAGGACAATACTCCTGACACAGAAGTCCTCCAGAGAGCAGAAATGACAAGCGTCTATGCCATGCTCAGAAGGTCACAACTCCGCTGGGCTGGCCTGATGAGCGCCTCCCAAAGAGACTGTTCTATGGGGAACTCGCTGAAGGCAAGCGTTCCCGAGGAGGCCAAAAGAAACGGTTCAAGGACACGCTCAAAGCCTCCATGAAGTCCTGTGGCATTGACCCAGACAGCTGGGAGCAGCTTGCCGAAGACCGCGCTGCCTGGCGTCACCAGATCAACTCAGGTGTAGCTGCATTTGAAGAGCACCGGATCAACGAGGCCAAGCAGAAACGTCAGCAGAGGAAGAGCAGAGCCAGCGCCGGCCTTCAGTCCATCCAGCCCCCGGCAATTCCCTGTCCTCATTGCCCTAGACTCTTCAGAGCGCAGATTGGCCTCACCAGCCATCTGCGCACTCACAGACCAGCCCAGATCTGAAGTCATGGTCGTCATCGAGACCGAAGGACGAACATCATCATCAAGTCATTGGATACTGTTGGATCTGATGGAGCCTGGTCCGCTGAAAGAACGCCCTCGGAGATTTTATGAACCACCACAAGAGCATCCCGAAAAGAAATAAAAAGTCCTTTTTAGGGCTACAATAATTGGCTGATTATTAAGGGAATCCAGTTTGGCTTGGAATCCCAATTCGATAAAACTATTGATAACCTAATATGATCATTTTGCCACCGTTCTAAATTAAAAAAAAAAAAAAACTCAACTAATTTGACGTTCGAAAATGTACTATCCCTTAGACCGATTTTATTAGTTTAATTTAAATTAAAATATGTACACAATGTATCTTACAAAATTTAAGTAAAGTTAGGAAAATGTATAACTATAAGCGTGACTCTAATTATGACTGTGACTAACACAGAATTGGATAGAGGGAATCCCAGTAAGTATATAACTGGGTTAAATTTGATATTTAGTAAGTCCAGGCGTTTCAGGTACGTTCCGGTCGACGTTTGGTGTATCCCTCCGAGCCCCTTCCTTCCTTCCGACTCGGACATTCCAAAAAAAAAAAAAAGACGAGCGTGTGGGGTGATTCCCACCCGTCTAGAAATCAGGTGCCCCGATGAGCGTGTACGCACGGAACCGGGTGACGTCATCAGAGATGTGTTCAATCACGCTCGACGTCTCATTCTGCTGTGGTAGACACCTTAAATACAAATCTGAGTGTCTGTTGGGTCTATTCCCACACCTGATAGCCCTACATACAGGTCGTTTGGGACTTGATTGTCCTACGACCTGTTGGCTGAATTCAGTAGCACTCTTTGAGTGCATATATGCGCTGGGGGATTAAGCACTCTTTCCTCCCCCCGCGAATATTTAATTAACCCTCGTATGAGGGTATTAAACAGTCGTAAATGTCCAGTGGGCGAAAACGACTTAAATTCAAAAGTCAGTCAGTCAATCACGGCATTCAACATTTAATAATTTATCCATGGCGAAGAGAGGTTGGTCATATTGGAGGATGGGTATTACAGCCCCCACCGTGAAAAGATGGAGATTAACAATTTAAGGAAGGCTAAGGAACGATTGAGAGAAAGATCAAGTTGGAAAAAGAAGAAAAGGAGGACAAAGAGGAAAAAGAAAAAATAAGAACTTATAACGAAAACTTGATGAAAGAAAAAGAAAACGAAAAGAGGAAACAAGAGGAGGAAAAGGAAAAGGGGCAGAAAAGAAGAAGAAGAAGACGAAAAATGTGATGGAGAAGATGAGAAGTTTGTGGAGGAGAAGAAGAAAGGAGAGAAAATAGAAGAAAGCTAAAAGGCTCTTTACAGGGCCACTCCATTGCCTCGAAAAGATACCTAATCTCTCTTGCCTTTAAATTTTTTTAGTCGATTTTGTGTGTGATAGCTTTATGTTCATAAATCTGTGTACGTCTATGTCTCTAACCCTCTCTCTAACCACGTCTCTATGTCTAGGTCTCTATTCCTCCCTAGAGTAACGCGTATTCAGGTCAGCCCCTTGCCACACTCTTCCGCCCGATTGAGGTCAGCCACTTGCAACATTGTTGCCATTGTTG
>JAECUM010031081.1:0-28654 GCA_016617855.1 Megalonaias nervosa
GTTGGAGACGTACAACTGGAACATTATTAGTCTCTGCGAAGTGCGCTGGAAAAACTTCGGCGAAATAACAACAGATGAAGGGCATAAGCTCTACTTCAGCGGAAGAGAGGACAAATACAATCATGGCGTTGGATTTCTTGTCCACAAGGGCATTGTGAACAGCATTATGGGTTGCTGTCCAGTCTCAAGCAGGCTTATTACCATCCGCCTGAGGGCAACTCCCTTCAGCATCACAATCATACAGGCCTATGCACCCACATCTAACTATGATGACAACGAACTGGAGAATTTTTATAACCAACAGCAAGATGTCATTGACAACTCACCCAAGAAGGACATTCTGTTTGTACAAGGAGACTGGAATGCTAAGGTGGAATTTAATTCACAGACAAACTGGCAAAGCACCTGTGGACCCTTCTGAAATGCAGAAACAAATGAAAGAGGACTCAGGCTCTTGGAGTTTGCTGCCTACAACAATCTTGTGCTAGCCAACACATTCGGCCCTCACAAAGCATCTAGAAGATAGACCTGGCACAGTCCAGATGGACAACATCACAACCAGATTGACTACATCTTGGTGAAAAAACGATTCTGCACAGGATTGAATATCGCTAGAACATGACGTTTTCCAGGAGCAGATATTGGAAGTGACCATGACTTATTAATGACAACGTTTCGCCTCCACTTGAAAATGGTCAAAAAGCCTAACCAACCAAGAATCAGATTTGACCTTGAAAAATTGAAAGATCCAAAAGTCGCAGAAGCCTTCCAAGCAATGATAGGTGGTAATTTGCACCTCTGATAACCCTGGACAGCTAAGACACCGACCTAGAGTCCTTAGCAACCACATTCAACACAGCTGTGACTTGCACAGCTAGCGAGATCATTGGCAAATATCGTCGAACAAAGAAACATTGGATCACAACAGATGTCCTTGAACTATGCGACAAAAGAAGAGAACTAAAAAAGGGAAAAAGAGATCGTGAAGGAGCTAGAAAATACAGAGAGATAAACAACATGATCAGGAAAAGCATGAAAAAGGCAAAGGAATCCTGGATAGAAGGACAATGCTGCAAAATCGAAGACAGTCTGAGTAGAAATGACAGCAAAATGGCATATCAGTTGGTGAAAGATCTCACAGCCCATAAACAAGGGAAAACTACCACCATCCAAAACAAATCAGGAAAATGCCTCACAGAAGATCAAGAGATCCTCAAGCGATGGACAAAATACTCCTCAGAATTGTACAATCATAAGACCCAACGAGATCCAGCAGTACTAAATTGCCCTCAGGCAGAAGTAATTGATGACAACCCCATTCTTCGTGAAGAAGTAGAAATTACAGTTAGGTCACTAAAGAAAGGAAAGTCAGCCGGCATTGACAACATACCAGCAGAGCTCATTCAAGCAGGAGGAGAAGAGATAGTCACAGTCCTAACAACAATCTGCAACAAGATATGGCAAACAGGAGAATGGCCCACCACATGGACTCATTCCTGATTCATCGTGCTCCCTAAGAAAGGAAACCTACAGTTATGCCAAAACTAGAGAACCTTCAGTTTGATCAGTTACCCGAGCAAAGTCATGCTGAAGATAATTCTCAACAGACTAAAGCCTCAAGCAGAGAAAATTATTGCTGAAGAGCAGGCAGCCTTCCGAGCAGGAAGGAGCACCACAGAACAAATCTTCAATCTCAGACTCCTTTGCGAGATATACCTTCAGCATCAGCAGAATCTATACTACATCTTTATAGATTTCAAAAAGACCTTTGCTAGGGTATGGATGCAGCCTTATGGGCAACTATGAGGAAGTACAACATCAGCTCACACCTGGTGCAGGTTGTTGAGCACCTCTATGACAAAGCCACCAGTGCTCTCCTCATCAATGGCAGCAGAGGAGATTGGTTTCGAACAACAGTTGGAGTCAGACAGGGATGTATACTGTCACCTACACTCTTCAACATTTTCCTGGAAAGGATCATGGAGGATGCCTTGCATGACCACAAAGGCACTGCCAGCATCGGAGGAAGAACAATCACCAATCTTCGCTTCGCAGATGATATTGATGGCTTAGCAGGAGATGAAAAAGAACTGGCTGACGTGGTTGAGCGCCTCGACACAACCTCAACAGCATACGGTATGGAGATTAGCGCCGAAAAAACCAAACTGATGACAAACAACACCAGTGCAGAAATAAAGGTCAGTGGACAGAAGCTGGAAAGAGTCACAAGCTTTAAGTACTTGGGATCAATTATCACAGATGAGGGCTTCAAACCAGAACTACTTTGCAGGATTGCCCAGACAACAGCAGCAATAACAAGGTTGAGACCAATATGGAAAGATACCAACATTGCTTTTGGTTCCAAAATAAGGCTGATGCGCTCGATTGTCATATCCGTCTTTCTGTATGTTTGTGAAACTTGGACGCTCACATCAGATCTACAAAGAAGGATTCATACCTTTGAAATGAGATGCTACTGCAAGTTCTTGGACATCTCATACACTGACCATGTAATCAACGAAGAAGTCCAAAACAGGATCCAACGAGCCATCGGATCCTATGAAGACCTCTTGACCACTGGAAAAACGCGCAAACTGAAGTGGTACGGTCATATCTCAAGATCATCTGGACTAGCAAAAACAGTCTTGCAAGGCACAGTGCGAGGGTGCAGAAGAAGAGTTAGGCAGAAAAAGAGGTGGGAAGACAACATTAAGGAGTGGACAGGCATGGAATTTGGAGATACCCAAAGGTCAGTAGAGAACAGGGAAAGATGGAGAGAATTGGTTGTAAAGTCACCTGTGGTGCCCCAACGGCCTCTTGGATTAAGGGATTGATGATGATGATGATGATGAATGTTAGTGTATATGGGGTACATTGAAACTGACCCTAACTCTTTCTAATTCATTGGCATATTAATTTTTTAATTTTGCAGATTTGTTCATGAAATTTCCAAGCGTAATAGTGCTGATCACCTTGAGTTTATCCTACAGATATAATACAATTTGACCGTTAATTTTTGTCGATATTGATTTTCTAAGTTACTATATTATTCAACTGAAACACTGTCAGTAGTCTAAGTGTCTAAGGCTTATCAGCAATCACAGTTGACATGTGATTTCTTACTTGCGGTGGACAGGTGAGTGAAGTGGCAGTAGGTCCATTACCCTACTTGTGGTGGACAGGTGAGTGGCCTGGCAGTAGGGCTAATTACCCTACCTGTGGTGGACAGGTGAGTTGAGTAGCAATTGGATGAATTACCCAAATCAATATCTATAGTTTTACTATTACTTCATCAATGACACTCAACCAGTCAGAAGCCACTATTATGATTCGTTAACTCATTGGAAGAGGTAGGTGATTTACTGATTTGATCCATTTCTAACTTTTGAATTTTATAATGAATAAAATCATTATCGGGTGTCATTACCCCTTTAGGACTGAAATTTACTGCAAACTGTATATTAAAATTCATTCTAATGATTGTTTATGGTTGTGTAATGTGGCGAATTTTGATGACTTATTGAAACTTAAGGTTGAATAAATTGTGCATTGAAGTTATCATAGTCAAGCCAGAAAGGTCTTGAGAAAGTTCAATGATATTTCTCTTATTTCATCTCTGAAACATAAAAGGGTCTACGTTTAAGCTTCAGTGGAATTGACCGAGTCATCGTAACGGTATAGTGACAGAGAGTTCATTAGAATTACCGGCCGTATCGGTTGGAGGAGACTTTATGTCAAATAACTGATCTTCAAAGGAAAGCTAATTGCAGCATATGTTACGCTCTTAAAATCTGATGAAAGACATGATTATTTTGGGGGAAGGTTTAGGAACAGTTGTTTCCGATTGGTCAGAAAACATTAAGGCGTACACTTTGGGAGACTGAGAATTTACAGGTAGCAACTTTAGACAAATTTCTTTAGTTCGATTCTTGCCTTGGGAGAAGACAGGTCCAACTCCGGGAGAACATAAGAATAGTATTTCCCTCGTTGGCTAGAGAAAGGCCATATAGCTGTCTTGGAAGAAACGACAGGCTATAGAGATTTGACACACGATTGTGTGGGAAAAGAAACAGCATTAAGGTACGCAATTTTAATTTCCATGTAATTTTTGTTGTTTGGTTTATGCAAATGTGTTTGATATGCTTATGATTCATGCTATGTCTCGATTATTCAGCTTCATAGAATTCTGTTGATGCTAGAGTTTTATGCAATTTATTTCTTAAATTATACAGCTTAGAATTGACGGATTGCATGTAATCAAATATTCAATGTGTAGTATTTCATAGGGATGTACGATGTAATCCAAAGAATGTTCAAATATGCAGTATTTCATAGGGATTTATGAATTAACCCTAATATGCAGATGTGTCATATTTCTTATGATTACATTAATAAATTGATTTCCTGTGTAGGATGATACTGTTATCGTGAGTTAATGTCAATTGTATATTTATATATGATTTTTTAATGCTTAAATGATCTTGCAGGTTATTGGTTACTGCAGTTAGATTTAGTGAATATTATGCCATAAGTAACTGAGCATTTATCTTATTGAACAGAATTGACTAGTCAAATGTAAATAAGACGTATAGTAATGTATGCTGGCATATACGGCAGCATTTGTCTGTATAGAGCACGTGGTAATTCTAATCAATTGCCGTGAGGCGAGTGCAATGAACTGCCGAGCTAAGGTCATTTGTATTAAATATAACGGTTGTACTTTACCGCGAATACAGAAGTCTGTAAGGACAGTTATTCGTTAATATCACATTATGTCAGAATTTATGCAGTGTGATTCGCTAATCTGAATACGAACAAAGAGAGTTTTTATATATATATATATATATATATATATATATATATATATATATATATATATATATATATATATATATATATATTTACAGATAAGTGGTGAAACATATATAGCTTTCGTAATATTCTTGTATTTAAGTGAACAATTTTATACCCTCCCGAGAAAAAGGAAACCCGATGGGTCAGTCAAAGGGGGAAGACCGCATCTAAGAGAGGTTGGAATAATCAGGGTCAGAAAGGGGACCAAAGCGTACACATTAGACGTGGAAAAACAAGACAAGAGGAGAGAGCCGCCAGTTGATGCTGTCAAGCGTGGAAATTGTACTCTTTAATTCACTACTCGTAACATGATGTAAATTGAACACTGCGACTAAATTCCATCAATGTAAATCTGTTGGATTGAAAAGTGAAATTTTGGTTATGTATTAATTAATTAAATTTATTTTTTATTTATTGGTAAAGGGGGCTCGTAGTTGTTTATTTCTTTCAATAGCCTTGCTCAGTTATCTATTAACGTTCCATCTATCCGTCCACACTGGGCAATAACACCGTGGGAGGTCATCCCCTAGTTAATGATCGCCAAATCAATTAAAGAGGCTTTATTGTTTTAAAACCCCCCGTTACAGGTTGATTTTAGGAATGTTTATGATTATTGCATCCCTTATGACTGTATGACTCTTTTAGAATGTACATGATTGTCATGACAGTATGACTCTTTTAGAATGGAAACGATTCTATAATTCGTTTTAACTGTAGGACTCTTTTTGAATGGAAATGATTGTCATGACTGTATGACTCTTCTGGAATGTACATGATTGTCATGGCTGTATAACTCTTTTAGAATATACATGAGTGTATAATCCGTCATGACTGTATGGCTCTTTTAGAATGTACATGATTGTATAATCCATCATGACTGTATGACTCTTTTAGGATGTACATGACTGTATAGTCAGTCATGACTGTATGACTCTTTTAGAATGGAAATGATTGCCATGACTGTATGACTCTTTTAAAATGTAGATGATTGTCATGATAGTATGACTCTTTTAGAAATGGAAATGATCGTATAATCAGTCATACTCTATGACTCTTTTAGAATGTACATGAATGTCATGACTATGACTCTTTTAGAATGGACATGATTGTCATGACTGACTCTTTTAGAATGTACATGCTTGCATAATCGGTCATGACTGTATGGCTCTTTTAGAATGTACATTATTGTATAATCCGTCATGACTGTATAACTCTTTAAGAACGTACATGATTGTATAATCGGTCATGACTGTATGACTCTTTTAGAATGTACATGACTGTATAATGCGTCTTTACTGTATGACTCTTTAAGGCAGGATGACATTAGAGGATGGAACTATTTCACCTGCAGGAGACTGCACTCTAGCTCTTGTATAAAAATTATTGATATTCGCATCTTCTGTTAAAGGATGAACAGATTGATTGGCAGGGTTTGAATGGAACTTTATGCATATTACTGACTATAGCATGTTGGTTAAAAAAGATATAAACACCTTTCCAATGGACACACTGAAGCAGATGACCCGGGCTGACTTAGATGGGTGTCGAAACCGCGATCACTGGAGTACGAGATTATTAACTGAGCTACCGCTGATCCTTAAAGTCTGTAGCAACTTATCATAATCCATTACAATTTTGTCCAATAGGTCTTGATTATTGATATAACCTGCAATCCATATCATCTGGATTCATGAACATAATCAAGGGGATTAAAAGTAATAGCATTGCTTATAATGTAGCACATGTTAATTTTCCTTGGCAGATTTTTCTTTTAAAAATAACCGAAGATAACGATTCCAGGACTATACACGCAAGCTGATCTAAAGCATTATATTATTTTAAGTACCAATTTCAAGCTTTAGAAAACATCGATTTTAGTTTCTAAATAACAATGAATGACAGAAATAGAACGATAAAATTGTTTTGGTATGACTCAACGCTCGTATTCGTAACGAGATCTTAAATCTTTAATGAGCGCATTCCGCTTATTGGCGATGCTGCTTTGTTACATGGTATCGGAACTGTATTTGAGTGGATATTTAATTGAAAATTTCCTCGTGAAAATGTTTTAGGCAAATACGCATTCTCTGTTGCATAAACATTTCAAGTTTGTTTGTCTGACTTAACAATCCGCAGATATCGAGACTGAAGGATTAAAGAGCACCGCGATATTTTAGACGAAATTGAATAAATGTTGTATGGCTCCTTGCCAAGACATCAGTGATAATTTCTTAGTGCGTTTATTTTGTCTTCTTTCCTATTCGAGGATTATTTAAATTGCCTATATCGTACGAAGAGGATAGGGTTTATGAACAGCACGCGCATACCTCTGAATACATGATCAGTTAATTACGTGATTGATTGTTCTGATAATGATGTTAGGTCTCACGTTTATGCAGTTTTGACCGACCAATTTCAAAATTCTTTCTGACAATCTAATGTCTTATCTGCGCATGCTTAGATTGTATTACATGACATTCAGCAATCTATCATAAAACTCCTGATGAAGTTGCTTTGTTTCTCTAGAGAACTCATAACTGGTATAAACATTGACCCATATTGACCTAGGTATCGACAAATGAGTCATTAAACAATATACTAACTTTTATGTCAGTCTAAGGCTTCACGGTAAACGATATGGAATTCTGTTTCAGCTGTTTCCATGAAGCTCTGAGACTTATCAGGTATGGCTTTAAACCGTGATAAAACGCGAGTCTTGCTAAATCGAGTTGGAATACCTTGTCTTTATCGCCCGTGATTCTTGCCCTCGCGTAGCCCAGGAAATAGTATTTCTAGTTTCCATCAACAGTGCGTTAAGTTTTCCGGTGATGCAAAGTCGTATTTTTGCGCAGAGAACGAAGATGTTTTTATTCTTCAAACACCAATGATATTTTCATATACTTGTATGGTAAGTAACGAATGTAGCAGACCACTATTTAAATTTAAAATAGTACGATCATTTTTGGCATGCTCGCACAAACACTGATTAATTACAATTAGCACACTGTCATTACTTACTTACCCACTGTACTCCCACTTACAATCGTGGTATTGAAACCTAAAAACCGAAGACAATGGAGATAACACAATAATTTGACACGTTTCGAACGACGTTAATGATGAATCAGGACTATATATTGCTATAAACTCAAAGTTTTCAGAGAGTCATTTAAGTGTGCAATGACTTTAACATAAAAGCATGAATCTCAGTATCAAGAGAATTAACCACAGGAATAGCAAAATGTAAATTAAAATCAGAAATATTCATATATTTGAAAGGATTGAAGAAATATTGCACATTGGTGAAAATAAGAGTGTCAGATTTAGAGTGTATTCATTTTGGCTTGTTGATCACTCTTAAAGATAATTCTTGCCAAGTGTAAAGCATTCTCTAGACAGTTGTATATCTTTGTAAATGACCGAGAAAGAACAAGAAAGGAGTGTATGAACATTCCTAAAGGAACAGTTGCTTACACAATTAACAATCAATTGCGGGAACAAATCAAACAAGACAAAATGAAATTAAACTGTACCGAACTGAACGATGTGCCTTCACCTGACTTAAGCAATCTAAAAAAGATTTCCCTCAAGAACGAATATATGATAATCGCTTTGATGATAAGTGGCAGGCAGACATTATTGAGATGCAAACGTATAAAACACAAGATAATTACAAATGCATCATTACATGATAAATGTCTTTTGAAAATACGCATTGACTTAGAAGCAAAAAGATATATGACATGCGCAGTTCTTTCAGAAACGTCTTCAAAAGGAAAAAGATCCAGCAAAGATGCAGTTTGATGAGGAAGAGAGTTTTACAACATAAAGGTCAAGGAGCTATGGGACAAGGAAAACAATGAGTTCTTTTTAACTTACTCTACAAAAAAGCATCTCTATTGCAAAGATTTAACATAACGTTAAAGACTCCAGTGTGGAAGTATTTTACTCCAGATGATACCAGATAATGGCTAATGTTTGCAAAAGCTAATTCATAGTTGCAAAAGTACTTACTATACATTAATAGACATGACCTTGGCCAAAGCAAGCACAGGAGAAAATAGGTCAAAAGTATGGATACATTTATTTGGTTACCTGATAACTGATACTTTTAGAACTCAGAGCCAACGACAAAAGAGCAACATTTTGTAACATATTACAAATTTCACAGAGAGAAATTGCGCACAAGGTGGAAAAACTAAATACTAAATACAGGAAATGCAGAGATTGGTAACACTAATACGACTATTCTGGCAATATGAGGGAGGAAAATAAAGGATTCGAATTAAAAATTAAGTCATAAATACAGGTGAGTGTGGAAAAAGAACAGACGACTACCGTATTTCCACAAGAAAAGTCAGTCATATACTAATTTAATAGTTTTTAATAATGGTCCTCAGATTAAATAAAATAACATAAAAAAGTTACCAGCAACAACACCTCATCCTTGTCCTGCTACTTAGTTTAATGCTAAAGTTGACCAAGTAAGCAGCTAACATATCAAAATAATTTAATGGGATAACACTTTACTAAGCCAAGAACAGATAGAATACAATGTCTCCATTTTCATTGTCAACGAACACAATGAATTACAGTTATATGAAAACATCAGCCAGGTGAAGCGCGAAGAAAGTATTGATAACGAATGTTTGAAACGCAAGTAAAAAGTTAAATCATTCCGAGTAGCAACTTGAGAGTATACATAGCCAACTACTTTGCTAATTATTACGATTCAATGAAAAGAGAACTTCATTGTCGTCTACTGAATCAGACACTGTTCGTGGATGTTTGTAGTCAAAATTAATCTGTAAATATTTCGTAAATCAGATCAAAAGGACCAGATAAGTCTTTTACAGTAAAAAAAAGTGTTTCACAGTGACTTTGTTTTAAACGATGTTAACAGTTATTTCAAACAGTTACAAAGGGGTATAATTAAAATATTTAGTATCAACACCTGAGATAAATTTGGAAGAGTGATAGATCATTACGTCATGTCTGTAACGTATGTTTTCAATGACGAATAAATACCATGACGGGAGAGATATAGCTTCCAAGTCTAAAAGAAGTTTTAAAAGCTGACACAAAAACATATGGAACAGAGAGATAGCACTAGGTAAAAGTATTGACTTGACTTCGACCAGAACAATAACCGTTACTCCAATTTACATGATCGTGAGAAATTAAGTGGTTTGTACTGAAAAGAGTTGACAACTAAATACTAAACACATTTAGAGAGAACAATTAGAAAGACAATAAGACATGGAGGGAATAAGTTGGCAATAAAAAAAAATAATTGCTGTTGAACAGAATGGCAACGAGAGAGAGAGAGAGAGAGAGAGAGAGAGAGAGAGAGAATCAGCAATTAATGCACATTTAGCTAACACCACTCTTGACCCTACCAGATGTGCTTGAAGTGTGTGCAGTAAGAGTGGCGAAACTGATCATGGATAACCTTTCCATTACGCAATAGATAGATCAGTCTCGGCGATAATATACTTAGCTGATTCCCAGTGTTTTTAACTGAGACAACAATTTGCGGAAGCCACTAAGTATTTCGTACATGAACAACAATGGTAACGTGATTGTAAAATTATTGCACTGGCATCCAGTGAAGCTGGATTGATTGGATTACACACGATAACATATTGCATGGCAGTGGACATTAAAACATGCTAACGTTCAACAAGATATTCGCTTGCAAATCAAGAGAAAATCAGTTACAGAAGCTCAAGCAGTGTATACTGATGTTGTGTCTGTTTGTGAAATTAAGATTAAATACAATCAATCTAAAGTCATTCTCTTTTAGATGTAAAAACACTGCAGGCAGTGCTTTAGCTATGGATAATTGTATTTAACGGAGCCTCATAATGTGATCATTTATGAGAGATTAATTACTGAAGGACTATGTTTGAACCAAATCTAACAGAGACTGAATGCAAAGTTGTTGTTTTGGGGTTTTTTTTCTTTTTCTATCACACCGTTATCATCTTTACCTTTCTTTACAACAAGACATACGATAGAAAATGGTTATTTAGATTGAAAATTTGATATGATCTGGCGGGTAAATTCAATAAGTGGTAAGACTTACTGGTTGATATGCATCAATTAAATCATGTCACTGATCTCTGTGGTAACACCAACTACACGAAAAGAAAGGAAAGTTTTTACCTAATCTAGCTGATGAAGAAAGGGTGATATTTCTGAAGTACATCTCAGTGATAAAAGATTTCAGGGAAAATAAACGTTTTCTGGTTGTCTTCTACAGAATGGACAAGAAGGCGACGAAGAATATAATTGACAAACATCACATCATACCAGATGAAATGAAAGGCGAAAGTGTGGATACTTTGAAGAAAAGAGGTGAACTATTAATGAAGTTAGATTTCCATGTTCAGTTCAAAGGTACATGTACCATATGTACACACAGTCTTACGTAATTTAAGGTAACATATTTACCTTATCAAATTCCCCAGCCACCCTCAAAAACAAACAAACAATGTATGGGGAAACAAACAAACAATGTATGGGCATTGTCCCTAAAAGAGTATACGCTGGTTTTTACAAATCCAATCTGAAATCCACCCTCAGTATATCAGTTGGCATTTCGAGCAGATTTGTTTTCGGACATCTAATTTGTTCCCCACTCGAACATGTAAAGTGTTTGTTCGGCATGTATTGGCTCATTGCCCAATCAGAGAAGTTATTACGATCCAGGTATACAATTACTGATTTTCACCTTTTACTTTGTCCTCAACTTGTCCTTTCGATGTCCTTTTGAGTTACCATACATGCATATAATGCATGGTTTACTTTTGACTACGTATGCGGGATCATGCGAGACAGTTCTTTTCTACCAACAATAATCAGGAATATAACATCGTCTGTTAAGCCATAACTCAACAATATATATTTTAAATTGATATCATAAGCTAGTCCTGGTGTACTGTAATACTTTGCTGAGTAAAGTTTATAGTGAAGCATACATATAGTTTTTAACTTCTCAAAAACATAAGATAATATTAAAGTATATTTTGCACGTAATGGTTGTGAAGGTCACCTAATATTTGGTTACTGAGGTGTGACATCACATCGTGTACATACCGATAATAGTCCTTTGATATGTTCGAATCTCTCAGATATGAATAAAACATTTTATTTCCGTGGTGTAGATGTTTCATCGAATCTAACGAAGCTATCAATAAGCTCATATGGGTTAATGTCCCTTCTCAAATACGCGGTTGCACCTATTGTACAAGCCTTGTCATTGATCTGACGAGACGACGACAACGTCTAGAATCATGCTGATGCTCAAGATTCATCTGCTTTAATTAGTACAAATTTCAAATTACCATAAAATACACATGAAACTGTTTCTATTTGATGATGATAGTTTCTAAACCTGATGGCTGATCCCTCTTCAGGCATTGTCTATCAAGCTGTCTATACTATTAAACGATCTTTTGTGATAAAACAACTGTTTTGTGTATTGAAAAATTTAACACATTTCTTTTTAAACAGATATATCATCTTGGCTTATTTGGGATGATAAAGGGCGACAAAGTCTTTATTACAACATAATGGTAATTTTGATGCCATCAATTAGAATCAATATGTCATTATCCTTATGTTTTTGTTTCTTCTGTTGCTTATTCTAACTGCACTAAATGTTTTTGTCTTCAACTATTTCATACACGTTTGCAGAAATCTCATATTCATTCTCAATTTGTGCAATACTATAAATTTTTTCAAGACATGTATTATACATGTTCCTGTATTTATCCAAGTTGTTCTTTAATGGTCTACCCCCATTATAGCATTGTCTATTTAAAACTGACTCAACAGCGTTAAAGAAACATATGTCATCTGTATTGTGTACCTTTATTTGTTGAACGCATTCAAGCAAATTAATATAAGATCGTGCTCTGGTTATTTTACACTTCTGCGCGTGCAAAGTTAAATATTTAATCCCTGCAAACATTCGCCTCGTGCTTTCGCTTATTTTCTGGCCACATCTACTGAGCAAAAGGTAAAAAAAAAAACGTTCAATGCCATCATCTTTTTCATCTCCGTTCTTTATATTCATATGCCTTGTTCTATGACCATCTTCTCTGCACTCTTCTTTCATTCTCTCCATCTTGTGTGGGTCTCTTCAAAGGTCTGATTATCAGGTCTAGTTAAAAGGAAACAAAACCCAAATATCCACCCTTTCAATCACACATTTCTTCTGATGAGACCTAATGTGATTTAAAAATCATGCAAATCTTGATTGTATTCGTTTACATTTTCTAAAGTGGATCTCTAAATCTTTTCGTTATGATTTTGTTCAAATTTTGTTTGCCTATTCGTCTTAATTCTGTTCGAGTCTGTAAACGTATAAGCGGAGCCTTTAATGCCTTTTAAGTATCTTTGGGACAGGTTGATAAAGTGTTGAAGTCTTCATCTTTGATGTTTAAAGCAATTTTTCAGGATATTTTACTTCTACTAAATCTTTAAATGTTGTAAAAAAAAAAATACATATCATCTTCCAATGTTGCTACATCTGAATTAACTTTATCAGTTATCTATGCTTTTGATGTTAGGAGATGTCATGATGGCTGCCTGTTCAGTTGATATGTGAATAGCCCTTCTACGTATAAATTTGCCCATGTCCTGACCTTGCACACATGACGAAATATAGACAAAGCAATCTAGTACTTGCGTGTGTTGAATTCACAGTACCACAGCTGCACCACTGATTCAGTAGTAAGGTTTAAATAGTACCATAGTGCGGTGTGTGCATTGAGCAGGTTAGTAATGAAAGTGTGGAGATTTTGAATCATTCGAAGGATCACTGTTTTTTTTTTTAAATAGTTGTGTATGGGCGACCGCCAACTCTTAAGGATCTTACAATTTAATTTTAGACCGTTCCGGTGGCCTAGTGGTTAGAGCGTCCGCCTCGGATGCCGGAGGTCGCTGTTTCGAACTCCGGCCGAGTCATACCAAAGACTTATAAAAATGGTACTTACAGCTGCCCTGCTAGGTGCTCAGCATTAAGAGGTTGGTGTTAAGACCGGTCGGTCTGGTGTCAAAATAATGTGACTAGATGGGACTTCATGCTACATGTCTGCGGCATGATGCCCCAGTGCTAGACATCACTATAAACTGCCAAACTGCAAATATCATAGCGATATCACTGAAATTTTCTTAAAGCTTCGTTAAAAATCCAAGCACACACACACACACACACACACACACACACACACACACACACACACACACACACTTTAATTTTAACTAGTGGTTTGACATTCGCATTACTTACCTACTTAAACCAGATACCAACAAAGGACCATTTGTTTCTGAAGGTTAACGAGGGTGTGCTTTATTTTTTTATTTTTTATCTCATCTGAAAACCATTAACAAAAATAGTTCAGGTATCTGATACCTCTACATCAGTTCGTTCTCACCACAGAGGTGATGCATAGTTAATATTAGGATGCAGTAAGATTATCGTTTGTAATCTGAGTGGCATTTATCGAAATCTCATCACATGTTTTTTTTTTTTTTTTTTTTGGAAGGGTATAAATGCACCGAGTGCTGTTGCATAGCAATGTCTTTAAACTCTGATGAGCATATAAATATTTCGTTCTGTGCAGTAGCTGTTTCGTCTGTTCGAGTAGAACTTGTTTCAGTGTGGAGACTTTTGTGACAAGTGTAGGTACACAATAGTTTTCTGTTGAACAAACATTGTAGGTTTCTTATCTAACTCGATAAACCTCAGACAGCCGAGTTTAAAGCTTTAAGGGTTTTTTTTGGCAATTGTTTTGAGAAAGATGTTAAGTAAACAAATATCCCATGCTACGTAATCATGTTTAGGTTTTCCCTGCGTTCCGAAAATGCAGATAACTGGTCTGGATAAATGCGGAGCTTAGTTTGACTTTAAGAGAGATTACTGAGATAGTAGTAACCTTTTGCGAAGGGGTTATGGTGAACTTTTTGCTTCATATTTTGTAATCATGTACAAAATGACTCAATTGAGAAGAAAAAGAAGTAAATTGAGACGAAACGAGTATTGTACAACTTGTTGCCTTCTTCGTGTCCTTGTAGATACAAACTTACTCCTTATTGATCGATTCATGATAAATTATATGGTAGATGATGGGATGATATCACCATTTTTATGAGATCCGCAAGTATATAATTTTGATTATTTCCTGAGAGAGAGAGAGAGAGAGAGAGAGAGAGAGAGAGAGAGAGAGAGAGAGAGAGAGAGAGAGAGAGAAGAACACGAATAAGAAGAATCTTTAATATTGTTATCCTATCTTTTGTCAAATCTACATACTTCAAGCTCTAATGGTAAGGCATGAAACCACAAATTCTCGAAATCCTTAAACGAGCTACTGGTTATCGGATTAAAAGGGAATACATCTTTGACACATAAAACTAAAAGTGTTGTGGGTCATAATTAGAGAAGTATTCTAAAGAAAGGGAATCCCCCTGACTATCTTTTACTTCACGGTCAGTGAAAGGCATCGACATTTGAATTTTGTGAACCTTATTCCGGAAGTTTTAAATCCTGAAAGATGAGACAAATCTTCGTAAATATAGATTGAACATCTGTATCCTCTCTAACCTGGGTGTCTTCTTTAACTAAATTGTTATCAACGCTCTCTTGACCTATTTGATATCTTAATCAGAACCAAGGGTTACCTTTATGATAGATTCTCAAACATTAGATACGATGCCTTTGTTTCTAGAACAGAGGTTGGAATTGGATAATATGCGATGTTTGTAAGTACCCAGTATTAAACAGATTATTGTATTTTTAACGTATGTCATAGAAATTATGCAAAACATTGCGATTTGGCATGTTATCCCTACCTCTGTGTCGAAATAAATAAATAGACAAGATACGACCAAATAACACGTTTGTGGAAGGTGTTTGAAGGTGTTCGATTGCATGTTTATCTCGTTCGACAAAGTTTAACAAAAGTTGTTAAATTATTTCGTATCGTATTTAGTCAATTTACACTATTTACCAGAGAGGTTATAAATAGTTTTAAACATTTTGGATAATGTAGGATTACTGTACTATTCTTTGATTATTTTTTTTCGTGGCGGCCCAAATACATAGAGTGTTTGGCGTAACGAGGTCTTGAAACGTGAATGAGTGCATCATGCTTCACGGACTAGTAGTTTCATCGTGTGTGTGTGTGTGTGTGTGTGTGTGTGTGAGAGAGAGAGAGAGAGAGAGAGAGAGAGAGATTTGGATTTTTAGCGCAGCTTTAACAATTTTCCAGTCATATTGTTACGATGTTTGCAGTGTGGCAGTTTATAGAGATGTCTAGCATAAATTTCATTGGACTGAAACAGGCCAGGAGTCTTTTGGTACGTTATAGGCCATACCTAAGTGTGCACTAGTTCTTTCAGCTCCAAATTTCGGTTAATCATTTAAAATGTCTGTTGATGCAAGTCATGTTGGGTTTGGTGCAGTATTGATTCAAGAAGACAAAAATGGTAAAGATCATCCAGTGTGCTATTTGTATACAAAATTAAACAAGCACCAGAGAAATTATTCCGCAATCAAGAAGGAATATATGGCTTTGATATTGGCTTTGCCACACTTTGAAGTTACCGAATATCTGAAATTGTTAATCAACCCAAGCACCCAATATTGTCCTTGCGTACTGACTGCTCTTAATTTCCATGAAATTTTAGTACTTTTGAATGTACGCTTTGTGACGTTACTTTTTACTGCCCACCTTGAAATAGAATACTCATTACATTATGATGTCATTGATATGACGTCCCTTGTTACTTAAAGGTATCTAAGCGTTATGAATGCTGGGGGAGATTGGACGTAACAAGACGTGGTTGAGACATCTTTCTCTTCTGGACTAATGAGACAGAAAGGTGCCCATGCAATGTTAATATTTGCAATAACTGTCCTGGGAAAGATATGAAATTCATGCAGAGTATTCCTAGGGAAATCATTCGATTTCCGTTGCGAATAACCAATGGGATCTCTATAATAGTGTGAAGCTAACAAACATTTATTTTGTGTATATCAGGAAATTATGTTGTTCAAAAAATTTACTGGCATTTTAAATACTTATTTTGCCTTTAGTTTATCGACAGTTGATGACAGGTTAATTTTCTCCATACTCTTTATCCAATGACCCTTACTAGGGGAGAGATTTTATGCTAAGCACAGCGGAAGAAAATGCATACCAATCTATAAATTGTTAAGTGATTTTAGCTCGATTTTCTTCTCTCATCGGGATATCGAATAACTGGCACACAAAACCCCCAAAGTGTTGTAGATTTGGGGAAAAAAGTATTAAATTCCACGTTAATGTCACTGCAAGGCCTCGCATTTATCAATGTTAGTCGTTAAAATGTCACTGCATGGCCTCGCAGTCATTAACATTAATATAGCAATATAGAGAAGGTATTGTGACTACTAAATTCTTGTTACATTACTATCATAAACAAATTTTTGTTAAAACTATATGGAGTAATAAATATTATCTTCTATTCATTTTGTTTACAGTGCACCTCAACACAGTACTGGCTATATTTTAAAGACGTGCTACTCCAAAAATTGTAAGGGTGCAAATTTCTGTCGATCTATGAAGAGCACATTAATTTGGGCAGGTGAACGATTAATTAGATTTATGGGGACCGTGGCGTGTTAAATAACCATAGTGTACGGATTGTTAATGGCTGTGTCATGAGAGAAGTGATTCTTAATTAAGCATTCGTTTATTTAACAGTCAGACAGACTGGAAGAACAAGGTTAACTTCGATCTTCTATTGAAAATGTCAGATTTTGAAATTGTCCAGGATCAGTAATTTGGGAATCTCGAGGTCAGGCAGACTACAATTTTGGCGCCTAGTTATAAAAGGCGGGAGATATATTTAATCCGGATTGGTTACGCTAAATAATGGGCGTGGTTCCCACACGAAAATTCCTTGGTTTTAATATATGCCATCACAAAATTTTAGTCAGTCTACGCTTTTCTGCAAGAGAAAACAAAAGTAGGAGACTCCGAGGTTGAATTTAGAAGAAATTCTCTCGTAAAATAATTATCCAAGGGGCCGGATGTCTGGAAAGACGACGGACACAATTTTTGCGGTAGAAGCGAGTGAAGCTTGAAAGCACAAGGTATTTTGGGCCAGTCTCATGTCATTCGTTGATATCAGTATAACGATTTGTTTGATTTATTTGCTTATATTTGCATGAATTTATTTGTATAAATTCGTAGATCAATTTTCTTGATATGAATACAACTGTGTGAGTTCATCTATCTGAATCCGTACAATGATATTCTTTATATAAGTTTGACGAATTGTTTGAATGTGTCGTCTTGATTGTTATAGGAAAATATGTATCTAAGAATTTCATGCCTTACCTTAGTTGATATGAGTTACGAGAATCCATGTGAATTCAGCGACCTTAGATGATTTCACGTATGATAAAGACTTGAGTGTGTATTGACTGAAATTAACGTTGTTAAGCCATGAAGTGAGATTTCATATATGCTAAAGAGTTGAATGCTTGTATTCGCTAGAATTAACGTAGTTAAGCCATGTAATGAATTTCATTCATTCATTTGTGTAATTGAAACGAGAACAGAACTGTTTTGTCTCGGGTGATGATAATGTGAGTCAGGTTGAAATAGCCGTTACATTAATCTTATGAAACTAGGTTTGTTTATGGTCTGCCATGTTTAGCTTGACCAGATAGCCTTTGGTATCTGTTGAATTCCGATGATAGAACGATATCTGACATAACGAGAGGGGAGTAATGATTTATTCCCAGTAGGATATCTGACAGAAGATTTAGGTTGCTTGTTTGTTTATTTTTGGAAGGTGAAATAGGCTCCACGGGACATATCCACGTACCTACCTATCAAAGTATCTACGTATCGCGTACTTACATATCCACCTACCCACACAAAGTTCGAGGGCCCAAAGAGGCGAGAGAGAGTTTGGAGAAGGGAAAGTGGAAAGAACCAAGACAAACAGTCACAGTGAAGTTGGAGAGCAGCCACAGTGAAGTTGGAATGAACCGGAAATAATCAGGTTATGAAGTTGTACAAGGCAATGACTTCGATTGTTCACTCGATTCTGTGATGAACCAATTCTATCATTTAAAACAGATCGGCTATTTATATAAGTATATTTGTGTTTGAAATTCGGTGAATGATTTATTTCAAAAAGAAGTGTATCTTCCTAATGTAACGCATTATCACGGTTGTTTATGTAATTGATTAAATTGTTATTTTCATGTACGGGGGCTCGTGTCATTCTGTTTTATATATCTGCTCAGATCTCTATCTATTCCACCTATAAGTTTCACACTTTATATTGATATTTACTCGATGGGCCATAACACCGAAGGCTATCACCCTCTAGATAACGATAACCCAATTTCCATTACAACCCACTCCCAACAAAGTGGGGGCTACGTAGCAGTTGTTCATATCAGAGTGCACGGCAAAAAACACAGTCTTTGAACCATATTTTCATGTACTTATATATATTTGATTTTATTGTCACCTTTTGCCTTTCAAGTCGTGATTGCTTTTTAGCTTATTGATTACTGATAATAATATTTCACCATGTTTTAAATGTTGCTGTAGTTCATCCTTCCTTGAAAGTCATTTCAGTGTTGTAACAAACCTGATAAATGCCTGGGGAACAACCACACATGATGGTAATCCTGCAAAACCTGATCTAGCTGCTAGAATTCCCACTCCACCCGAGAGTGTATTTATGCTAGCCTCCATCCAGTTCAAAACTGTATATGCTACTTATAGCTCTTTATAACACCTTTACAGTGTTCAGTCAAACTATTTTTAACCTCGTTAAGTGTTTGCAGCTAAATATTAAAACCATTGACAGGTCGTGATATAGGATATAAAGGTAGAACGCATGGCGTATTTTTAATTCTAGCTGTGCATAGGAAAAAGAAGTTCATACTCTTTGCTGTTTCTGGTGATGCCTAATTTTGCACTGTTGAACTTTTTGATTTTAGCAATTAAGTTTTGCTTGTGGTTTTAAAAATAGACATGTAATCTTGCAGGGAATCCGTATCAAAGGTACGAATGTTTGGACCACAAGTACTAAAATTTGGGGTAACAGCTTTATCTGGAGGTAATCCGTGTGCTCTTAGTTGTGAACTGGTTGAAATAAACTGGAGTATTTAACTCCACAAGTTTTTCAATTTTTACATTTAATGGTAAGACAGTTGTAGACCTGAATAGTTTTTATTTTTCCGAAATAATGCTACTGTAAAAGCAGAGTGTACTGGTGCGTGTTAAATAGTTTTTTTTTAAATAATGTTTTCTTACGACATTTGTCTGCAAGCAAATGTAATGCTTTTTATTAGGCACAAAGTCCATATGCCATCATGTAATCAGTTGTGAAGTGACCCGGTGAAAATGGAATAATTTGTTTTTGCAGTTTGTCACATTTTCATATTTGACGGTGGACTTATTTGCATCTTTGACATCGTCTTCAAACGCATGCTATAGGCAACTGAGAGTATATTGAACTCCTGTATGGTAAAACGAGTAAATGTTTTTTGTTGTTTTTGGCATTCATTTGACATTTGTCAGTAAGTAAAAGCTATGCTATTTATTAGCTGGAAAAACTGAAGCATTCTAGTTTTGGATTGTATATAGACATGTTTTGATTTTCCTTTGGTACTTCTGTTGATTGTTTATTGTTAAATCCATCATCTTTCAAAACTGCATATGCCTTAAATGTGGGCTTAATACACAGTTGAAGACTCTGTGAAATAAAATTATTTCTACTATTGAACAAATGACCTGAAACAGTAAAGTTGTATTATTTCTTTCACACAGTACAGTTGTATTATTTCTTTCACACAGTAAAGTTGTATTATTTCTTTCACACAGTACAGTTGCATTATTTCTTTCACACAGTACAGTTGCATTATTTCTTTTACACAGTACAGTTGTATTATTTCTTTTACACAGTACAGTTGTATTATTTCTTTCATATTTTGGTTCTTGTGAAGAAACCTTTTAAGTTCTGTGCTAATGTTGGATTAATTTTGTTGTTGTTGTTGCTGCTGCTGCTGTTGCTGCCCTGTTCACAATGCAGTTACTTGTAAGGTGATTTGGAAACTTAACTCAATATAACTCTGACTCGGAGAAGCGGTTAATTGTTAGTCATTTTACAATTATGCTTTGAATGGTGTACAGGTATTTAAAATCTAAATACTTTGAATGGTGTAAAGGTATTTAAAATCTAAATACTCTGAATGGTGTACCGATATTTAAAATCAAAATACTTTGAATGGTTTACAGGTATTTAAAATCTAAATACTTTGAATGGTGTACAGGTATTTAAAATCAAAATACTTTGAATGGTGTACAGGTATTTAAAATCTAAATACTTTGAATGGTGTACAGGTATTTAAAATCTAAATACTTTGAATGATGTAAAGGTATTTAAAATCTAAATACTTTGAATGGTGTACAGGTATTTAAAATCAAATTACTTTGAATGGTGTACAGGTATTTAAAATCTAAATACTTTGAATGGTGTACAGGTATTTAAAATCTAAATACTTTGAATGGTGTAAAGGTATTTAAAATCTAAATACTCTGAATGGTGTAAAGGTATTTAAAATGTAAATGCTTTGAATGGTGTCAAAAAGTGAAATATATAACTGAGCTTAACCAAAAAATCGAAGTGAATGTAAGTATTGTCAAAGAGAAGATATGTGAAAATCGGGCGTATGACAACAACGAACTCCGCAAAAAGAAAAAGAAAAAGAAAAATAGAATGAGAAGATAGAGAGCACAAATAAATACAAATAAAACAATATCACAATGATGAAAATCTGAGATTAATAAAAGAAGAAATTTACATGTATTACTTGTGTAATGTGTCAATATTAATTTCAAATTCGGCCATTTCTAAAACAGCTACTTTATTTACTAAGTCACCGTGGATTGTTTGACGTCGAACTTCCTTGTACACAAATTCTATCTCTGTTTTTGTCGAATGTTTGTAGAATGATCCTGTCAAGGTATCGATATCATCAAATAGTATTCTAAATTTAATAGAATATTCGTTTTTATATTTACCGTTATGAAATACTTTCTTTATTTCTTCCTTATACGGTACTGTTCTCCCCATCTTAGTTTTGCAAAGCTATTGTTCTTAATGATGTTATCATCGTTGAAAGTAATCTGGAGATCCGCATATTTTTGGAAACATTTGTAGTATATGTCTGAAGTCAACAAATCAACCATTTTATTCTTTTAAATGTTATCCTTAAGCACAACTTACTTCGGAAGTACTTTTATTCCGTTTTAACATATATGCATTATGTCTTGATATGGGCATTATTGCTTCATTTATTACTCGTGAAATATGCTTAATTCAACACATTGTAACTTTATGCTATTATTAATGATGCGAAAAGTTTCAAAGTATTATTTTGTGTTCTTCCCGCCGTTTTGCTGCTCTTGTACTTGCGTTAAAGGCTTGGCGATTGCGCTAGTGACTATTGAATTTTGTAAAATAATATCGTTTGAATAAAAGAAAAATTCATTTTAATGTTATGTATGTTGGCGGGCATAAAAATTGTAAACTGAGCCAATCACGCCATGTCTTAACTCCTCATCTGAAGATTTTATTACCATACATAAAACAACGTACTATCAATTTAATGAGTCATTTCATCTCTGACATGAGATATCACACATAATCTATCGCATAACTAGTGTACAAAATCCGAAGTATTCTAGATTTTCGAAAAATAAAAGGGGTGAAACAGAAACACCTAATCTCCACGGTCAGTACAAGGCCTGGCGATCAATGATGTAGAAGATAGTGTGTCGATTACGTTGTTGATTCATGGCGGCCTGAACAAACCTTGACTCTGTATTCGATGCCACAAGTCATTCGGATTGAATCCGAAAGTGATCATTTCTATCCTTTATTTCTGATCGCAGGAACACTGATTATAAACCTATGTAGGCAACATGTCCTTATTTCTGTTTGTCTTCATCATCACTCTACACAGTCTTCCAACGCAGAAATACCTTGGAGATGAAATAGGAACTTAATTATATTCTAAGTAAATATTTCACAAGAACAATGGGTCAAATACTTCAGTTAATACTGAACACATGATACTATTAAGTAACGGCTTGTTTGGTTTTCGTTATGATTTTCTTGGGTGTGTTGCATATTTTTCTGGTTACATATTTGACGCAAATTTTGTGGTTGATGTGATAAAAACTTATAATTTCTAGGCTACAAGGTTCGTAAACTGTCACTGGCAACGGATTATTTTATGAGTTACAGAACCAGTCTATGAGTGGTAGCATATTAAATACCGTATTTTAAAGAATTAAGGTGGCTCATTGGCTTAAAATAATTACAGAAAAATAATGTATTTTTCAGAAGAAAAGTGTGTTTGGGTAAATTGTATGCATTAGTATGCTGAAACCGGAAACCATTTTTTTTTTTTCATCGCTGTCACGTAGACGTACTATTGGATGTGAACGGGAAGATCTCAACGGGTTGGAATTTTGTAGTTGGTACCTACAAGGGATTTGTTTTGGTCAAAGACGAGGTGCACGGCTTATCGTTTTCATCGTTGTAACAGTTTCCTTTTTGGATAGATCGTTCATACGATCTAAGAGTCAATGACCGCTCTTACCACAAAAGAATAGTAAGTTGGTCAAATATGTATGTTGCGATCCATGGGAACTGAATTAGCTGCTTATGCTCAAAAGTCATTTGTACTTTGTGCCAGAGAGGTGATGCATAGTAAACATTGAGATGAAATAAGATTATCGTGCTCCATCCAGTTCTGTTTCCTTGACATGACACTATATTCTATTGATATGTCACTATATTCTATTGATATGGCACCATATCCTATTGACATGTCGCTATATCCTATTGATATGCCGCCATTTCCTATTAATGTGCCAAATATCCTATTGATGTGTCACTATATCCTATAGATATGCCACTATAGTCTATTGACATGTCACTATATAATATCATTTAGTTGCAGTCCAAATTCGTAACCATGTTTCAAACTTTCATGAGTGCGTTCCGCTTGGTGGCATAGCTGTCTACTTTATGAAATATTTGAGGCTAAGGGGTATCATCTGTTACACAATCATTGTTAGGTCAGTTTATTTGACTTAAGAAAATACAGAGAACTAGGTAAGATAATTGAGCGTTTTCTTTGTTGTAAAGATACGCCATGATAATTTAAAGTCTCAACCAGCATTCTCTGACGCAAATGCTTTTTGTAAGAAAATATAGAACGTACCGTTATATGTTCGCTTATAAGTCGAGTCCAACTGAAAACTGCATAATGCGCAGGCAGATCTGGGTCTGTGCAGTTTGTTATGTTTAATCAGTAAAACAAATAACATAGACCCTGGTCTGCAGGCGTATTATGCTATGGCAGTTCAGGATCTTTGTTGTTTTCAGTTTGACGCGATTTGCAAGCGATTATATACTGTAAGTTTATACTTAATAATGATTCACACAAATCCTAGTGCTATCTTTCAGATAAATTCCCAAATATGATATACAATTGAGAGGCGAATATTATGAGTGGTTACTGATGGCGTGTTGATGTTTTCCCTTACTTAAAAATAAGGAAATTTGTTTGATATGTGATAAATATGATATAGCATTATCACGTCTAAGCTCAGAATTTTCGTGAGAGCCATTTCGCAATTTGCTGACTTTGTAAACACATAGATAACCGTTCTTTATGCTATTTCATTTTTTAATAGGATCCATATGGCGCTGTCTAATTTAGTCTTGTCTGTTAGTCACTTAAAGCGCACGCCAGATCAGTGATCGTATCCATTAGCTCGCCATACGAGTACACTATACCTGATTCTTATCATTCATTCCGTTGCCATACGAGTACACTATACCCGATTCTTATCATTCATTCCGTTGCCATACGAGTACACTATACCCGATTCTTATCATTCATTCCGTTGCCATACGAGTACACTATACCCGATTATTATCATTCATTCCGTTGCCATACGAGTACACTATACCCGAGTCTTATCATTCATTCCGTTGCCATACGAGTACACTATACTCGATTCTTATCATTCATTCCGTTTCATAACTCTCAAGAAATTTTATTTACAAAATGTTTAAAAATAAATACTCGTATAAGAATATTCTGGGAAACATCTTGAACGTAAAATTTGTGAATAATTTTAATCTGAATTAAAACAGCACAATAAAATTAGATTCATCATCGAATGGTCAAAATGGAGAAACATTGATACTGTATACAGCACCTCTTCAAATAAACAAGTCACCTAAAGAAACATTTTTCATTGGTGGAATGCAAGTGATGACCTAATAATAAATTTAGATGTTCACATCACGTTCTATAATCTATGCTCCTTTGTACATGCATAATCTTCAAAATTTGTTCAAATTTAACCAACCTAATCCTACCATCATCGTCACTCGTCTCTTATTAATCATCGAGTCGTATCTGATTCTATGAAAGACAAATTTGTCTTTTTGATATCTTTGCACGGTCAGGTTATTACTTTAATTTTTCGAATGCCTTGTTCTCCAGGCCCGTTTAGTCTATTATTGAACTTGTATATACGCCAGACTCTTCTTTGGTAAAGAGGCAAAAATAGTCTAGTGTTATGGCCTTTACCGGGCAAATCTCGGAGCAAATCTTCTTACTTGTTCCATGGAATGGAATGAACTCCGGCATTTTGAACGACTTCTAGGCTAGACAAGACTAAACCTTCTTGGTAGCAGTCTCCTTTAACTATGCAGACCGAGTGTGTGTTTGTGTTTTGGGGATTTTTGAACGTAGCTTCAGCAACTGTAGTCATACACACTGCTACGATGTCTGCAGTGTGGCAGTTTATGGTGATGTCTAACACTAGGACATCACGCTGCATACATGTAGCATCACGTCCCGCCCAGTTACATTATCCTGACACCAGGCCGACCGTTCCTAACACTAATCTTTTAAGGGGGGAAGGGCTGGTACTTTGTGAGGTTTTGGAGGGTGTGTTTCAAGTTTTATCATGTTCGAAAACTTAGCAGAAATTAAGTAGATATATGATACTGTGTTATCTATGTTAGACTCCATATGTATGTAGATGATATTTTGTAATTACAGTAAGGAATGATTCTGTGTTAACTTCGGCAAGCCCAGATTCATAGATATGGTAAGGCATGCTTACAACATTGTATCGTACTAAAGGTCGGATTGACTGCAAGCGACCTAGGTACTGCAAGTGATCTTCACCCATAAATTAAAATACGAAAGGAATATAGGTCCTTTATGTTTGTGTTTTGCATACACTATACATAACCGCAGTACCGGATCAGATGAAGTGTTGGGAGAGGGGGGTCCAAAACTTCAAAAGAGCCTTGACTTTCCTAGAAAGGACACCAAAGCAAACGTTTATGTGTCTATTTGCTCAAAGTGTGCGTAAGAATAACACGATAGTCAAAATTCAAGTGACTATATGTTCGCGTGTGTGCTTTTTTGTTTTCTTGGGGGGGGGGGTAAAAAACAGGGGGGTCCCGTTAGCCAGTTTGGTCTATTTATAACTGGCAGTGTGGTAGCAGATTTGTCAGTGTAACAGCGTAGCTGGTAGTGTGGCATCGTAGCTAGCAGTATGGTGGCATAGATGGCAGTATGATAGCGTTGTCGATGGCAGTTTAGCTTCATAGATAACAACAGAAAAACACAGTTGCATCAGCGAAAAGCAGAGCCGAGGACAACTAGGACAAAATTCCGGGGCCCACAATGGTCAGGAGGCGTACCGCCGTCACATTTTGTTATTCTTAGGGGCCTTCCTCAGAATCTTTCCTAGGGCCAACAAATCCTGTCCGCAACCTTGCCAAAAAGGGGACGGTGGACCAAGGGTTCATTCCAAGGGCGTGAATTACGAACTGTGTAATTAGAACTTGAACTGTGAATTTGGATTGTCAGTACATATTGTTATGTGAACCGTACTCATTTTATAATAACATATTCCCAGTATGGTGATATCATATCATTTAGGGAATGATTTCTTTTTAACTTATTCATGAGAGAGTCTAGTTTATTCTTTTGAACTTTACCATAGTGTGTAAGGCAGTTAATTATTAGAGTACACGTGTTGTTGTATATTTTTATCCATTTCGTTGGTACATTAATATTCACAGGGGACCCTTGCACAGAGGCATAATAAATAGGATGAGAATCATCACTAATGGTGAGGAATGGAACGATTTTCACGGCATGCTAATTAAATTGATCTTTCACATCGTAAATGGAAAGAAAGAAGAGTGTAAACTCTATATTTTTTAGTATTTAGACTGAGTTAAACGAGAATAAAAGCCACATTATCAATGTAGGTGAATCAGTTCAATTAACTGATGCAGACATTTTGTACAAAAACATGTGGATAGAAGCTACTAGACAGTTTGTATAAAGACGATTGGATAACATCTTCTAGACAGTTTGTATGAAGACGATTGGATGGCAGCTACTAGGCAGTTTGTACATAGACGATTGTATAGCAGCTACAAGACAGCTTATACAAAGACGATTGGATGGCAGCTACTGCTACTAGACAGTATAAAGACGCTGATGGCAGCAGCAAGACAGTTCTTACAAAGACGCGTGGATGGCCGGATTTACTGAGACATTGGATGAAAATAATTTGAAAGGTATCTGAACCTGGAGAGAACAAGCTGATAGTTAAATGACCGCTGTAGGTCACAAAGCTACTAAACCCTAAACCCTTGAGGAACAGATAGAGCTGAACAAGACCAAGATGTCAAAAGCATAGGATATGATTAACAGCAGTCTAGCTGCTACAGACACATCTTTATAAGCTTTACAACTGGTAGGGCAAAATTCGACCGTCGACCTGGTTTTGTCCGTTTATTTCCATCATAGGGTCTCGTTTAAAATCACTAATTCGACCCGCTCCCTGGAGGAAGTTGCCTGCTTTTCAAGCTGTAAGATCAGTGAAGAACATATAGTCTCTCTCTAGTGACATGGCAGAAGTTAAGAAGGCTTTGTAGAATTGCAATGCCTTAGAATCTCAACTACAAGGAGCTGAATGATGAGAAACAGCAGAAAGACGAGGAACATGAAAAGTTCGTTGATGAGTCCAAAGCTGGTGTTATGAAGCAGGATTTTAGGTTGACCTCTGTCGTTATGTAGATTAAAGAAGTCAATCGAAATACAATGGACTTAGTGAATAAAATCGCTGAGGAGAACCTATGACCTGAACATACTAAATTTAAACGAGAACATCAAAGTCTTAAATGATCACACTTTAATACCTTTTAAAGATAATGTCAATTTAAGCATTCAAGATGTCAATAAATACACTGACAAGGAAATAGATGACAATGTAGGTGTGGTACAAGGTAGTATATAGGAACTGAGAAAGAAGGTGAAGCAAATAAGGAAGTACTTAAACGATCCACAAAATGAAATGGAGTACAACATGATGTTCTTTGGAGTCAAATACAATGCTATGCCCAACAAACTATTCAGAGTATCAAATTTATTACCACTACATGGTTGTTATAGTAACAGGCAGTGCAGTTGCCGAGGTTCTGGCGTATGGAGTAATACGTTGTTTAAAGTAAATAGTCCCGATAATGTAAGTGTATAATTGGAACAACACAATAGAGACATGGAAAAATTGCAGAGAAACCTTCTCACTATATGTTTCCATATATCCAGATAATCATCCAATTTTATTTAAGCCTCAGCCTCTACAACTTA
>JAECUM010031082.1:0-24121 GCA_016617855.1 Megalonaias nervosa
TGCCAATTGAAAATTTATAGGTAGTTTGGCCTAAATGAAAAAATATAACCTTCCCGTTACGTTCTTATCAAAATTTACACCAGTTATCAGTTTTGCACCCAACGCAAATTTTGCGCTGATGTCTTCCCAAGTAATTAATATTTTATGATTTTAATATCGTTATCTATTTTAACATTATAATCATCGCTATTTCTTCTTCTTCGTTTTCTTTTTCTTCTACTTATTTGTTACATATTTGTAATTAAATTACTTGTGTGTTAGTTTTAAATTCTTTTTTTATTTTATTTTTGCTTCATTACATTTTATTGTAATGATTATTTTCACGGGATTTGATATTTTTAAAAAAAATATCGGTCTGATTAGAACGTAAAAGTATGACTTAAGCACTATTTTTAGCTCACTTTGGTTCATAGATTTTGTAAACATCGAGTGAAAACGACTGGTCATTATCAATGTCATGTTCTGCTTGCGTGATAGCTCTAATTTGTAAACAACTTTTTTATTGAATCTTATAGTAAGATTCGTTAAGTTCTTTCTAGCGTACGTGTAAAATAGCATATTTTTTTTTTTTGTATTGCGCTGTTCAATTTAGTGATCACCTGGCCCGTCATGTGAGCCACCGTGTGATCTAAAATCGCGGCTTAAAACAGCCATTTGTTAGTAGACCTATCCAGTCGTATTTTAAACCTTGAGGGCTCAAGAGGTTTTTATTGTTGTTGCCATTTGAGTTGATTCTCGTATTTAAAATAATTTATTCACCCTGGGAAATATTCTACTTCAACGAAATACAAGGACAAAGATATTCAGTGGAAATTTATTCTGGAATTCTAAATAGAACATTATAAATTGCGTTTCAACAAGGATCTGTTGCCATCAGTACAACGACCTCATCTGACGTCATCGTCATCCATATTGGAACTTCAAAGAGATTCGACCCTGGATTCAATTAGAACTGTTTAGTGATAGCACTTATGTTTTCAATTGTATAATTAATTTTTGGATTATATTCACAAACCGTTAGTCCTATTTCACATTTTTATCTTGTTTTTTAGGGAAATCAATTATTTATTTAAAATTTACAAAGCTTGTTGACTTCACTTTTTTCTTTTGTTACTTTTGTACGAGCCTACACGTAACATTCTTCTTGTTCTTCCTCTGATTAATAATAATAATAATAATAATAATAATAATAATAATATTATTATTATATTATTATTATTATTATTATTATTATTATTATTATTATTATTATAGTTATTGTCCATTATCAAGATACACAGTTAAATTAACATCTCTACTTCAGAACCTCCTTGCATAATTCTGCCGGGATATAATTTCTTTACCAAGTCCATTACATGGCGTTAATCTCTCGCCACGCTGTGCTTCCGTCCTTTGTTCACAACTTAGAATTAGGTAAGAAATTATTGACTCGCTACGTGAAAGACACAAGAACCCGTGCGTCTATAATTTTTGCACAAATTTGTATTGTTCTATCTCTTGTTGTAAATTGTCTCGAGTGATTCAAACTCGTAAGGAATCGAGAATTTTTCGTACATTTCGTGGTAAGTGCTTGTTTTGTAAGTTGTTTATATCCCCTAATGAAGGGCTTGTTTAGCTCACAACGTTGGGATACCGTTTTGTATTGGCGCCGTTATCAGATTTTATAGAGAGAGAGAGAGAGAGAGAGAGAGAGAGAGAGAGAGAGAGAGAGAGAGATAGGATCGCTTGATTTTGCATGTACCTCTAACGCCGGTACTAATAAAAGGGAAATATTATTTATTATTATTATTCGTAGTAGCAGTAGTATAGTAGATAGATAGATAGATAGATAGATAGATAGATAGATAGATAGATTGAAAGGATCGCTTGAATTTGCATGTACCTCTAACGCCAGTACTAATAAAAGGGAAATATTATTCATTATTATTATTCGTAGTAGCAGTAGTTTAGTAGTATTAGTAGTAGCATAGTAGTAGTAGTAGTAGTAGTAGTAGTAGAAGTTTAGTAGTAGTAGTAGTAGTAGTAGTAGAAGAGAAAGAGAGAGAGAGAGAGAGAGAGAGAGAGAGAGAGAGAGAGAGAGAGAGAGAGAGAGAGAGAGAGAGAGAGATGCAAATTGAATTAGAAATAGTGAGGACGGACCTAGATTCAGATGTCCGTCATTTAGTTATATGCAAATGTGTCTACGGAAAAGAAGCGCTTGACCTTTTTTCATTTTAAAGGGATGCGATTGGCCTTGACAAAGCCAAACAACCTTTTTCTAACTGGATATCTGAATAGTATACAGTTTTGTTGTGTGTGTGTGTGTGTGTGAGAGAGAGAGAGAGAGAGAAAGAGAGACAGAGACAGGGACAGAGACAGAGACAGACAGACAGACAGACAGAGAAAGAGACTGAAAGAGAGAGACATAGAGCATGTGTTTTAAGCGAAATTACAGATTAATTCTTTCAAAGTTGCACAGCTTTATTGACCTCCAAAGATGAGTAATTTACCAGGATAATTCACTTCACTAATTTCAAATCGCGATTTTGCGAAATGGTCCAGTTTGTGAACCTGTAAATGTTTATTGGCCCCAATGGCCTAACATTATTGCGAGTTTATCCATCGCCATGGTATCAATTTAATGTATATATATCTGCATCAAAATTGGAAGAGACATTTATTTCCACACTAAAGACCAAGAAGGAAACAATTACACACCTATTATGGAATAGCAACGTACAGTAAATATTTTTAGTTTAAAGCCATAAAAGTATTAACGGTCAAAGAACAAATTACTGATATATGGTGCGCATCTTTCCTATGGAAATTCAAAGATCCATTCCTTTGTCAAAGTGATATTTCTACTTACATAATATATCGTCCTGGCCGTTTTTCCATACTCGATATTCTTGGTAGAATAGATAGAATATAATAAATAAATCGATAGAGTAATTGATTCGTGTATAACGGCAAAATATCACTCTTAAAAACAAATCAGTGCTGAGTCAACGGAAATAAAGTACATTAAAAATAGACACCACATGGCAGCCCATTTACTCGTCTGGACGTGATTGAGAGCATGGATTAATAGGCCGGCACTATAATCATGGTGACAAACAGGCTTCCTTGAACAGGGCAGTATCGAATAGATTAGAATAAGGATATGGTTCATCAGAGGCATTTTGCAAATAAGTTGAGGAAAATGGAATTTTTGTCGTTACTAATTGCAATTTTGTCGTTACTAATTGCAATTCAAGTCTCTATAATTATTATTATTATTGTTATTATTATTATTATTATTGTTGTTGTTGTTGTTGTTGTTGTTGTTATTATTATTATTATTGTTGTTGTTGTTGTTGTTGTTATTATTATTATTATTATTATTATTATTATTATTATTATTATTATTGTCATACTAAATCTTGATATACTAGATACATTTTGTCCTTTAATTGAATTGAGTATGATATAAGACGCCATCTGAGGAGAAATATATTACCATTTTTATGAAATTGTTATCTTAATCCTTCCTCGCTATTATTGATTTATAAATATAAGTTCAGATAGGTTCATAGGATGTGGTATTTTTGTTTTACATACACACATGCATGCGATCACATGGACACAATAACAAAAGCAATAAACGATTTGCATTCCGTTGTTATATTAATAGGGTTTGGAACTGGGGCACTGAAAAAAGATAAACTTTTGGATAGTCGAATGAAGAATTGTTTTTAATAGTTCTTTAGTTAATACTAGTCCTCCACTTTTGAAATCTGGGGTTCGTTTTCTGGTGGCTTCTGCTGTTGTTGCTGTTACGGCTGGATCAGTTACCACCTTTCCTGTCTGAGTTGTTTGCTGATCCTTTTGATGCTATTCAAGGTGCAGCCGCTTCTGATTCTTCAACTAACTCTTCTCCCTTTCCTATTCTTCCTCCACGATTGTCTTAGCCATCTGTTTTGCAATACTAAAGTAGATTCCACTCCTTACAATGAAGCACCTTCTTCCGGTAAGGAGGCTCATTTCCTCTACTCCGTCTATTGGGTGCTTGAGTTGTTCTAAATGCCCTATAGCCACGTTCAGACCGTTATTCATACTTTGCTCATTTGTGTGGATACCTCTTAGGCCTTCACCTATGAGAAATTAGTCGGCAGATGGTCTACATTGATGACTACTACAAACATCATGCATGGTTTTAGATGTCATCACTTCATTCTACAATATTGGAGTGACTGCATAATTCCATAGGACGAAGTCCAGGAAAATGTTCAAGACTTACAAGATTACAAAAATAAGTCTTTTAAAACAGTGTCGACTCAATAAGAAACATGATTTACTAGCAGATTCTGTTTGGAACATGTTTGACTATTTCGTTAAAATACATTCCTGTAAAGGTATAGTTTAGAAGTGCACATTCAGAATCTGCAACTGAAGTAACGCAATCTCAAGATTCAACGCAATCTCAAGATTCAAGTGAAATGCAAAAATACATCTGCATCTAATGCATCATAAAATCATTAAGCATTGATATGTGAATGCTATAAAAAGACACACCCGATAAGACTTCTACAAAGACGTTCTAAAGCTTCCTTGCCACGTCTTCTGTTACAAATGTCGCAACAAATGCCTTGGAAAAATGACAAAGGAAACGTTCAAGACTTAATAAATTACCAACTGCTGTTAAAAACTGGGTCAAAAAAAAGACGATTCCATTGAATTTTGAACTACATTTCCTATGGGTGTCAGTGACTTCATTTCAAGGATTTCGTTTACCAGCAAATTGATTGTGCCAAAGTTATGAATAGTATATGCAAAGACATGACCAGATAAACTTTATCTGTGCGAGAACAATTCACTGTGTTTAAAGTGTTCTGAATAGTGATGTATACGAGCTCTGAACTCCTGCGCGAGGAAGACCTTTCGTAGTACCTTATCTACTCTTCATACTTACCGAGAAGTGTGTGTAGCTAGTTGGATACTCCAACAACTTTACAACTGGAATGGATGTACGTAAAACTGGAAAATTCTTATGTTCAATGTTTGGACATAAGAGGTGACTGATTATGCCAAATACATTGTGTGTGACTGATTAAAGAAACTAAACACATGAATTTGTTAGTTTGACATGTGAAATACTTGATTTAATTACTGAGTTAAAGATTGAAATGCATAAAATATCGAAAATGTTTTGTGTCATTTATGGAATGCTAGAATTCGAAACACGATTTGAAAATTATGGCTGCCTCCTCCGTTTTCAAAGCGATTGATGAATTATCAGATCTTCAATGCCGAGATGTATTTTATTTTTGCCATCATATTAATTAATATGCTGATTGATAGTCAGAGTACTTCACGCAAAACCGAATGTGTCGAACGTGTGATCGAACTTTGGTGGTCCTCCGCAACAAATCGCGTGGTGTTAGAAAGCATAGCATCAGCCTGCACATTTCTACAAGGAATTCCTCGCGACAGTTTGTTTACACGAAAATTTCAAGTGCTGGTTGTCATCTTCCATGACGTGTAAAGAAAAAGCGAATAAGAAATTATACTTTGGTTTACATGAAAAGGACATTATCGTAATGCTAGTATTATTTGCATTTCTAAAACGACTTCTTTAAAAAAAATATAGCACATCGCACCATCAGTCTCAATGTACCTTATGTATATAAAGTTCAATAGATAAAATCCCCAGGTCAATTGTTGCTCAGACGGTTACGAGCACCTTGGCTAAATTATGCTTATAACGATGCCACTCAATCGCCACATGTCCATTTACTCGTCAGTTTAAAATATACCACTCCCGATTATTTGCGATTTCAAGATTCGAGATTCTTTAATTGGCAATCTAGGCCACCGGCCCATAATACAATACTATATACAAAGACAGAATCTACCACAAAATATGCGAATATATCCATATTTTATTTACATTAAATATTGTTTGTATTGTTATGTCGACGCAGAAAATGGTAAATAAATAATTCAACACTGTGAATTACGTTAGGATTTTCTGTTGATATAAAGCTATGATATTTTACTATGGATGAATTATTATATCAAGGTTTGACCAAATACTTTTCTATGAAATTCTGCTACATATCTGCTCCTATCAATATGTAACAATTTACACCAATATGTAACACACCTCGAATAATATGTACCACACAACGGTAGTCTGCAATATTCTTCAATGGCAACAATATTATTCACATTACGTGAGATACATATATATCGTTATATCGTTACAGAAACGATTTGAACACCTTCTTTAGCACCTATTTAGAACATTACAAAAGTTAGTTACGCAATATAAATTAAATATACATAACACACCGTCCCATAAAAGAAAAGCTTTCTTTGATTTGACATAATAGTCACACTTCTGTTAATACAAGACTAATTAAAATTATATAAATCAATGTCTTGTGAATGACATAAAATTAACACAACATAAAGAAATATAGTACTTCTATGAATGTGAGAGGGCATCTGCAATCATATTATCCTTTCATCTCATGTGTCTAATGCTAATATTGGTTCCCCTCAACATCAAACTTAAACTTAAAAATCTCTCACTTTTATTTCTCGTCACGTTAATGAAATTAAGGGATGTTGTGATCACTGAATACAATAATCGGAGAAGGAGCTGAACTTAAGCCAATATCCGAACCAGACATTCCTTATCAACAATTGAATAATTTCAATTTATTTTGTTTAATTTTGGTTTTAAAAGAGTAAACACGATGGTCCACGCCAATTTTATCTTCTTGAATCAATACCGCACCATCGTCTACATCAGTTGCATCAACAGACATTTGAAATAATTGACTGAAATTTGGAGATGAAAGACCTGCTGCGCCTTTAGGTAGTTCTTTATTTGTTAAAAAAATCCCGACACTTGTCAGACCAACAAAACTTGAATTTCTTACTCAACATATTAGTTAGACGCTGGCTTTAGGAGAAATCAATCATCCTACTCAAGTATCAAACCACTTTGATCGTCCAAATATTCAAAGAACAAGTATAAGAACACTTGGACAAAACTGATCGTGGTTATTGCAAAACCAAACAAGCAGCACCATTGAATCCACGATTGAATATCTATGCCAGAAGAATTCCTGCAAGATTTTATTTTAATGTTCGACATCCTGTTGAAACGATTTCAGCCAGTTTGAACTATCTGACTGTATCACATCGACCTTCTCGTCGTGTCAGATTGAATTGACCTGACGCCAAAATGTTGTCCCTTCACTTTCTCTACGAGTTTTCTTGCTACTCTTCGTGGAAAAACATCCATCGTTCCTACCAGAGACTCAACAGCAACGACCGATTTTACAAGTAACTTTTCGCTATAAACATAGAATTGAACGAAGGACTGAGTTTGTGTACTTCGATGTCCTTGAGTGCAACGTCGAAGGAATCATAGCTGCTACGTTCTTGAGAGTCCTTATTTTGAAGTGGATTTTAATATAGCTGCTTTTGATAAAGGACAATACACATATCACATTCACTAAGAAATTGTACTTATTCATTATCTTCTTTTCAGTAAATCATAGTTTACAGTGTCAATATTAGAATGAAAATATATCGTGGATAAATTATATTATTCTTTAAAGTAAATATCACGGTGAAACTATATGTATGTTCGAAAAAGAGTCTCAACTGAATCGTAGCAGAGGTATCATGTGTACCTCGGAATAGCTCGACAACCAGAACGCGGTTTAGGAAATACCTTAAAATCAGATTTTCGTATGGTGGCACCCATTTGAAACCTATGGCCATTCGAGGATTGCATGCATTAAAAATGAAGCTATTGTTCAAAGAAGCAAATATCTCCTGAACGTATTCTTCGACCACAAGTCCTGAACAATCATTCACAAAGGCAAGCAGAAATATGTGGATTCACACAGAAAATGAACATCATGGTTGCCAAGACGCTCCTATATAGTATTGTTACATTCCTGGCGAACGGATTTATTCGTCTTCTACATTACAGCAGTGATAAGGCAGAAAGGGACATCGAAAACTCTTCAGACTCATTGACACACCCAGAAAACGAGTTAGAAGAGCAGAACAGACGTCAAAGAGGTAGACGTTTTTGATTGCTAAGAAAGACTAAATGATCCACTGAGATTCTTGCGATGCTCCAAGTCCGAATTCGATCTGTTTGCCATGCCACCGATGATGATGACGATTCAAGAATCTCAGTGGGTAGAATTTTATCCTGTTTTGTTTTAGACCACTTCAGCTCCTATCAAGTTTGAAATCAAATGACAAACCGAAAGTGCATCGATCTACTAACATTTACTTGTACTTAAAATTCAAAGTTGTTAAAACGATCGACGCCGATCTAGTTTTCGATGACACAGTAGCTCTAGTCGACATCTGCACTCATTCCATGTTCATCGACGTGTCGCCATACTTGAAAAACATTCCGATTAGGAGCAGGATGAACACTTACCCCTACCGAGCTTCCATGGAAAATATTTTGACGTACGGTAAAGAATCCACAAACGCACATTTAGATGCCTCATTCCTGAGGAAACCTGATACCGTGAAAACCTTCACTGACAAAGCGTTGACTTCAGATAGAGGCGTTCACAATGATGCAATTAACTCCCGATGATAGAATCTTAAATACGGACGCATTGTAGAAATGATGAATCGTTTGCACTTGGATGTGTGGTTCAAAGAGTTGCGTTTGATGAACGGTGTGGATGTACATTTGCGATTGAATCGAAGTAATACTATGTTGTAACGAATACAAAACAAGTATCGAAGAAGCTACATCAGCAAAAATATAAGCCGAAGGACGAGTGGAAGTTAAAATCTTCACCACTGCCACTGGACTCCGATGTAAGACCAAATATTGTTTCCTTAGGTCAGCTGCCTGAACGTTTTCTCAACAGCATCGTCAGCAAGAAAGACGTAAATGAAGCTATCAGTCAAATTCCTTTCGATTCCAAACAACCTTAACGTGTCCTAGATTGAGGTCCCCCGAGATGGTCAGACGTCTTTACCAGACCTTTAGAAGCTAACTTTACCCAGAAAAATGTCTTCAGATCTTGATTCGGTTTGTAACCTTAGTGCAGTTTGGAACCTAGAGTAGCTACGGGATTTCGTTCGATGAGCATGCAGAAGGATATGAAGGATCTGATTTCCCCCCAAAACGATGCAGCTATGAGGTGCATTTCCACCCTTTAATATCAAGCCGAATCCATTTAGACCTTCAGTTCGCAAAGTGAACAAAGTGAACTTCATTTTGCATGCAGAATTTGATAATGCTCTGGAACACAACAGTTTTAGAGAACAGATCCTCGACTAACTGAAAGAAAGATGGAAAACGAACCAATCGAGATAGATGTGAATGACGTTTTCTATCCAAATTAAGATTTTGGGAATTGTTCAGGAGAAGAAATATTTATATACTACTGGATGAATTTCATTTTGTCTGCGTTTGACCAGAATATGCTGTTATTAGAAGGCATTATCTTAAAAAAGTGTACATTATGTACAACCGAGCGTTGAAAATTTTGTCCGGCTTATATCTAACAGTGATGTAGTGACGCTGTATAATTTATCGCAATACTTGTACGGATCATTTGCTAGGAGATGGACTCTTTTATCTCCATCCAAATAAAATCATGTGAAAATGTTACTATTTGGAAATAAGTGTAGAAGTAAATCAAGAATTTGTACCTCACCTGTATTAAAGAAAATGTGGCGTTCGAATTGTGCATAAAATAAATATAATTTTGCATTATGGGCCGAAGGCCTATATTATTGAAATAGAGTGATTTTTATTTCAAATCACAATTTGGATAGTGTTTGTGCCACTGTTTAAAATATAGCCATCTCTTTATGAATTTATGTGCGTGATAATAAATTAAAATGAATATCTTTTAATCACGGATTAGTTATAATTTTTAGAACTGATGTACACTCTATACACAAAATTTTAACTTGAATGATAATAATGAATGAAATTTGCAACTTGCTCGGTTGTCCTGTTAAATGTGTGGCTAATACATTATTGGTCGTTAGGAATCGCCTGACTTCGGTAAAAATGGGCAGAATTTGAACTTAATTACCTTCATTGTCGTTTCAGAGAGGCCCCAGTGACTTTTGGGATTTCTAGCCGGATATTTCATCCTTTTCTTCGCCCTCACATACCAATAAACATGCAATGCATGCACCAAAACGTCGAGTGGTGGCTCTTGTTTCCAAATGGATGAAAACAACCGCCTAAATGCGCATGAAATCAAGCAGGGGTATAATATCATCGGATGGTGGCTCCTGTTTCCCATTCAGTCAATAATTTGACAGTGTGCGGGTGCACATAATTTAAACCCTGCTTCGTTGTTCTTAGATGTACATGGCCAACTCTAGGACAACTCTCATCATCACTTTAGATGGCCAAACAATTCACTTAGAAACATAGTTGTTTGTATATTTGTTTGGCCAAACAATTCACTTAGAAACATAGTTGTTTGTATATTTGTTTAATATCCTTACTCGTCATATGTTTGTGGCTTTAGTGTATATAAAAACACTCCTAGCCATGGTTGTATGCGTGTATATTTCATTTCATTCTTTTACATCTTTTTACATCCTACCCCTTTTATGTGATAATTTATTTGTGTGTTTGTAAGTATGATACGTGTAAGCAATACTTCCAATTTTGTTTGATAGTACATAACTATTTAGTATTACTTTTCCATACTGTGGATAGAGTGCGTCATATGGACACTTTCTAACATAAAATTTACTATCTTGAGTCCAGAATCATCCACAACGTTAATCCTATGAGTTAGCCTCTCTGGCCGCACGATCAGCAATCCTATGTTAAACATTGTTTAATTTACATAGGAATTCCCATTTTGAAGCCAGGTTGCCCAATAATATTAATCAAAAGAACAATGTATACATCATTCCTTTTTCAGTGCTTGGAGGCATAAACAATGAAAATAAGACCATTGTATATATCAGTTACATGTACTTTCATATGTATGTACATTATTATTATTACTTATATAGGCATCTTTCTTTTATAATCACTCTGTAGCCCAGACACTCTTATATATGAAACATAAAGTATATGGTTGAAGACTTCATCGGCGAAACTATTGTTACTGTTTCTTCTTAGCAAATCCCGTACCAGCCGTCGATGAAAATTTGGGTTCGAAGGCTGCATTCCCTCTCTGGGAGTTCGGTTTATTTCATAGAAGTATCGTATTATTTTGATCAGTGTCTTATCTTATTTCATATCTCAAATGAACTAAGACATAACTCTATGTAACGTATTTACCATTAACATATGTTCCATTACATCCTTGTAAATCAATATTTTGTCAATTTTGTTAGTGTACATTATTTGATTAGTATCATACTTTCCATATAACTTAATTAACCTATTCATATCCGGTTTACTTATTGGTTGCTCTTTTCTGACTTCATCTTACTATGTGTATGATAGCCTGAATTGCATAACGGCAATGGAGGAACAGTTTGGCATGTGTCATTGGTGCACTAATTTCCCTGTCAGTCATAAATCAAGCGAATAGGTAATTGGTATAGTTTGCTTACAAGCATGAGCTAGTGTGGACAAAATATTCAATATTTCTTTCCAATTCAATTTTATATTTAATTATTTCCCTTTTTTCTATATGTTTGCTTTACATTCTCTATTAGGTCGTATACAGTTTGTACAATAAAGTTTATATTGATTTCAATCATTTCAGATCCCTTTGAAAAGCTTTGTTGTTTACATTTAGGTTTGGTATATACATCCCTTATCCTAATTTTAACTCATACAATGCATCCTTTTTAATATAATGTGCTCCACCCCTTCCCATATATGATCTAGTTAACAAATTGATCTACTTTTAAGGAACTGTTCGTTACTGAGGTCTACTTATGCCTAATATACTAAAGGTTGCAATATCTGAAAATTATTTTACAATTTCTATATTTGGTATTTCTTAAGGTCGGCCAGTTATATGTATATCGATACAGTTCTTTCCTATCTCTCTTTGAACTGGAGGGGAAGAGGCCTTTCTATTCAAGCTTCTTTTCTCCAAATCATCACTATTCGTCCTGGGGGTGGGTGGTCCCCTATTGCGTGCATGGCAAAGTGTCCGTTGCCAATGTTCTGTTAAGCTTTCATTTGGATAGCTGCGATTATTCTTGCAAATAATGCAGGCAGAATACTTTGGATTCTTGTTGTACTGTACACCAGCTAGGCTGAGTAAGTGAATATATGGTTGTCTGTGTACTTGAAACACTTTCCCTCGTTTTGGTCAATAATTCTATGTTTGGAAATGTTTTTTCTTACTGCTTGTGTTTGATCATAATGAAAAGAACAAATTTATTTTACTTGATATTATTTCCAATGGATAATACTTTGTAAATACTAAATATAAAATGCGTTATTACTAATGAAATATTCCACTAGTACTATTTCTAAAGCATAACATTATATTTAAGGCAAATGAGCCCAAATAAGACGCGGAAAATCTTTTATCAGCAATGAGAATCATATGTAAAAAGATGGAGCCGGTTTCAGATAGGACACTGAGTGCAGTTTCGTGAATGAGAACTTTATTTATCATGTAACTGAACGATGAATGAATCTGACACCATGCACTTCCACGTCGAGTACGAGTTAACAACTGATATAAGAAATAATATCGTTCGTAGCTAGAACTAATTAGAACATGAAACTTCAAAGAGTAATCAAACAAAACTCTGCGTATGGAACATATAAATAAATATGATTTATATATGGATATATGGATCTATCAACATGGATGACCAATGTTTAGAATTTAAACGGAAAAATGAACAATGTTTCGTCTATCTTAAAGGTTATCAAAGTATAGGATTCAAATAACTATGAATCAGGTATCATGCTGTCACCAAGGGTGATCAAAGAATATAATTTGTAAAAAAATATGAATAATGTTTCATCCACTAAGAGGATATATGTACTATTGATTTCCAATAATATTGTGATACCGAATTATTCATTTTATTAAAATGAACAAAATCAACAATATGTGGTTCTCATGGCGTCCAGTTGACCGTCAGGACGTATTTGCACAGTTCTCGTTGAATGATCAAGGAACCACAACTCACGGCCCGCCTCTACTAGTCTGCCGATGGATCGCTCGAGAACCTTCATATTACCTGCAGACACGCTGGTCCCGAAGCTTAGTACCTCACAGCGAGAAAACCGATACAGTCCTCCGAGACAACGGTAACATCGACAGCAGCGTACAGGTTACACGAAAACACACAGAGCTGTACATCTTCCTATCCATATTCAGCTCTACAGTTGAAGATTGTTCCAGCAAGATGGACAGCTTCCTGACAAAATTTGTTGTATTGTGATAATAAAGTCAGATCTTATTCTATAAGTACCCTGATTATGGTGAAATCTACTGCCACAGAGATTAACGTAATTGGGTTTCCCACTGCAGGTACTTTGCTCGTGCGGCGATGGGTGAACCAAACTCTGTATTTTGAAATAGCTAAAGATGAATATAAACCATAATCATATAATGATGTACATGGTAATGAAACCGTAGTACATTTTCGTACGTATGTAATGCACATTAAGTTCACGCAATTCCGTGACAACTTGCTTCTCACGAATAGTTTTCATCGACTGATCAATATTACAAAATCAAAGAAAAATCATTCACATACACACACACATGCACGCAGATGCTGTATCAAATAGTAAAAATCTTCTTAAGATAACAGAATGGAAAAATAATAAATATCCAGTAATTGTACATCTTGCACCTTGTACTACACTGTCTTACGGCTTCATGTACCTTGCTATGGAGCAACTGAACTGGTGCAGTAACGGTTGGTCACACCTTGGCTCATTCTCCTAAGTCTGGCCGATCATGAATGCCATTGCGAGAGAACTACCAGCTTTATGTGCAAAAGACGCAAATGTGATGAACAGTGCGAGAAAGAGAATATATTTACAGGATAAATATATTGTTGCGTCAGACTTGGTTTCTAAACCTCCGTGACGGTTATCTTGCCATTAATTTAAGTAAGTTTATGTGTTAAAATTTAAGTTTTCAATAATGTTCACAAAACCCAAATCCTTTGTTTCTATTAAAACGGTGTCCAAAATGAGAGAGTAAATCTTTTAAATGGAATCCAAGGATTAGTTGATGAAAAAAATACACAGAATATTGTCCAAAAACCAACGAAAATTACCTTGTATGTTACATTACTGGACTGGGTCGAAACAGCATTTCTTCTCCAAACGGCCTTGGTAGTGTCTTCAATGGGATTAATCCATCCATATCAAAATACTCAGCTTTTACGTCCTTCCAAACGTAGACAGCGAAGCAGTGGGTTCTTGGTCCGTGTTGATCACATGGGCTCAAGCAGCTTTGAGTTCTATAACGGAGTATATCGTCTGTACGGACGACATGATTCCTGGTGGATGTGTGAAGTGTGTATGGCGTCCTCGTGTATTCATTTTTAAAAGCAAACACTTAACAAGTAATGATACGTGATGATTTCAAACTTGATGTCCTCTTTAAAAAGGTCCATCAGATCAGTAAAAGGACGTTTAATGCCGTGTGAGGAACATTCGATGCGTTTGGACCCGAGGATAGTCAATGGGGATTTCAAATGCTCTAACAAGCCTGTATATCAATTCAATTAAATTGGTTTCTTCGCCGATATGAGTCAAAGCTTCTTTCAGGTAAGACTCTAGCTTTTCTCCCAAGGTCATCATTAAATATGTGTCGTTTTCGGCTTCACTGGGAAGATTGACATGACAATCATAACAATTGTCTCTATTCAGGAACGTGATTCTCTTAGCCAAGTGTTGAATAAAGAATGTCAGTAAGCGTTATATTGTTCCAACCATGATCCATAATGTTGCTTTTTATTCTCCTTTCCCGCTTCTTTAACACTACGACTTCTTGGGTGTTGCTATAGCTGCTGTTTTTGATCGTCTGTATCAATCTTTCATTTTCACATCATTGAAATAATTAGTCAATGAGTACATTTTACAAACTGTTGATTTTTTGTATACTTCTACACGCGTACTTGTCGCGACTTTATACAGTGGAAATGGCCCCCCTCCAGGTAGCACTGCTTTGGTTTGGGATGATACCAAGTCCCCACAATCTTTCAGCGTAGTCGTTGTACGAAATTTCACTTAGGTTTAAATAACCAATTGTCATCTTGCTTCAAACAAAGTGAACTAGGATCCTCTTTAATTAATGTGGGTAAAATTAGGTTCAAAGGTCTAGTAAGCAACATGATCCTTCCCGGGTGATTTCTGTCTTACAGATACTGAAGTGAAGGAAATTGAAAGACTTTTCACAAAAGAGCTCTGTTGAGTTCAGTACTACGAACGTTGTGAAGAACAGACGTTGACCCAGGGACACATGATCTTCGATCATGGCTAGGAGTCTATGCGGAATGATAAAGGTTTAAACTTTCAACTTGGTGTAAGAGATGACCAGCAATGTTTCTGTTCAGAACCTGATCAATGCGGTTTTTTACTCTGATTAAAACTTTCGTACACGGTATTCAGTTATTGATGGGGATTTTGTACTCGTTAGCGTTAGCCATCAAATCAAAGGCGATGTAGGCTAGATTCAGTCTCAGACGCACAGTCAGATTAGTCATCATATATTTACCTTCCAGAAACTGATCCAGTTGAAATCTCTCCATCTATCCATCATTTTCAAAATGCGACTTTGTTTGATTTTAAGCAAAGTGTTTGTCGTCATGCACTGTGAATTCCGTATCGCTGAACGCATAGAACCTGTTGGGTGTCCACACCATACAAAGCTCTAAGTGTATTTTTGGCTTTATTCCGTGAGAAATTTCTATTTAGGCTCTATGATGGTAAGTATCTGTGCTGCAGCTAACTAGTGTGTTGTTTAGGTTCAACTTCACTTTCTTTTCTGAACACTGAATGCATGCAGTTGTTAACAAGAGTCTCAACAGCATCTGGAGCTGGATTCATATTGTCGTTTTTTTGAATAATTCATTTTGAGTTACACCTAACCGTTATTCAGATAGATGTAGTCTTCGGTTTTCGCTTTGATTTCTAGTCGCTGGGAAGTGGTGTCGTAATGGACGACACTGTATCTAATTTTATTCACTGGGAGTCTTGCATCATCATGTAAGTGGTATTGAATACAGATCCATATCTGTCTTGGCAAATTCACAAGTGTATTGGCGCATCATCTCTGCTTTTGTAATGGTTCATAGCAAATAAAAAAATGTTCATGGTATTGGACTGTACTTCGTCCCTTCCTATTTTTACTATGCTCATTTGGTGTTAGTTTTTGTTATGTCTCATCTTATCTTATCCTTGCTGCTGCATGAGGACTGAATCGGTGTTTCAATAGGGGTGTGATGAGAACTTATTGGGTTTCTTGGTGTCCAACGAGCTATTTGCCTTCATGGAACAGCGAATATTTGCCCACATTCGGTAACGCCTGTTTGTCACCTTGTTAGTCGACCAAGGCGTTTTTGGATGTATTGTTTTCCTTCTAAAAGGGAGTAATTTTTCAAATCATGCAGTTATTGGTTAGCTAAATATTTGAAGATCGGTGCACCAGTACGAAAGAACGATATGGAGATACTTTACACTCTATGTCCTTGTTGTCGAGTTACACCACGGTAAACGGAATATATGAGTTACAAGTCTCTTCAGATTCATGTACGAATTTGAAGTTTCATCGTGACTTTTCATTTGATGAATATACCTATTATACTGGAGCAAATATAATGGAGATCAACAAATTATTGATGTCTGCGATAGTGTTTCCTCTCTCTTAGTCATCACTGTTGGAAATGTCAGAATCCGCCTTAACAGAAATCGCTCTCAGCAGCGGAGCGACTGCATTTCCCAACATATTTTATTCGACATAGTATAACACAATATAACAAAAATGTGTAGTAAAAAAAGTTCGAATATGGATCCAAAATGCTTCATTAATCTGTTGTTGTTGATCATCATTTTGTCTGGTTCAAGGACGAACAATCCTAAAGGACATCATTGTTTATTGTAAAGACGACGAGACGTTGTGCGGTTGTCGATATTAATTTTGTAGAGTGGTTCGCGAAGGATCATATCCCAAATCGTATCGACAAGGTGTCAACTACTGAAATAATATTCCTTAGGAAGTTTCATGTTCTGTACAGCTACTAATGTCCCTTTTAGTCTAGAAATTCGAGGATTAATATTTTTTGTTTCCCAGTGATATTCAAGAGTTTAGAAGGATGAATGAATTCTAACATGCAAATTTCCAGTGGGCTAAGTGGTCCAGATGTATTGATTGAGGTAATTTGGCAGGATGTGCAAAGAGAGATCTATGACCATGTAAAGACAAATAATGTGAATTATAATAGTTCAATTGTTCTTTTCTCAGAGAAGTCACTCAATTTCAACGAATGACCATAGTTGTAATGTTTGTTTGTTGTGGCGTTTCCATGGTTGCTGTTGCTGTTACTCTTGGTTAATTTCTTTGCAAGATTTCGAACAAGAGAGCCATTACGAAAGATGAGTAAAATCTTTTACCGTTGCTTATGGCCATGTTTCGAATTCAAGTTTCCAATCTCAGTTCGAATAACACATTACACAACGACGATTTGACAGGAAAAGGGACCATTTAATATTTTGGAATACAATCTCAACATCGTATACACTGCTATTGTTTATGTAACTATTGTATGAATGCTTCTGGTGAGAACAGGTGAGGATGGGCTGCGAAATCCACGAACAAAAAGTAGGTGGATAACCTAATCAACGCACTATTACTTCTTTGTTGCAACTTTTCCACGCATTACCCGTTCACCTGTTGTCCGTGATAATTTCGTTATCCCAGATCTCGTGATATTTCTTCTTTACTCGTAAATCGTTCAGATCTTTCCACTGATGAAAAGGACGGTGACGTCCACGATCGTGTCCTGTCTCGAGAAACAATTCTCTCCTTCAATTAGGTCAATATCGTTTGTCAAAAGTGCAGTTTATTTCTCATATACCGACCCGTCTCCTGTGTTTAAAACCGGCGAAGTAGTACGACGATTACAATGGCTGTGATTATGATTCCCCATTCTTTTCTTTTTTGAAGACTCCAAAAATCAATCATGATCGTGTGTTTCATTTTAGGTGGCCAATTATCCAGGTGCACATCCGATACTACGATGATGCAAGTGACTGTAACCTTTAATTGGACGTGGTGATACGTCGATGTATTTGAGTAAACGCTGATGTGAAAAATATTTCCTCATATGTTCATTGAATATTTTTAAAAGTTTCGATTGAAAATGCTGGTTCATTTGTTATCGTTCCTTTCAACGCGTTTTAAACAATATTCACCAACGTTATCAATGATTTCTTTAGGAGGCCTTTACAGTATCTGAGTTATGGTAAATTTTTCAAAAGATCCTGGGAGCGGTCACTGTAGCGTGTTTACAATGTTTCCCTCCCAGTCGTATGCAGTGTCCAATACCCTATTAAGAGAAACAGAAAAGATAACACTACATTTCCGAAAGTGATAGAATGAAGACTCTTGAATGCATTGGCTGCAAGTACTATGAGCGAAACAAACGTTACAGATTGGAATGCATGTATCTTGTAAACATTCGAAGTATAATAAAAAAGCATAAAGGCTTCTGGATTCTTCCGTTTCTTTTCTTCGGCTATGCTTATGCATAAATTCTTCTGTCTGGTTGACAGATCGCTGACGTCCGTTTGTCAAAATCGACGACGTCATGACGAAAAGAACCACGTTTCTCTCGAACTTGTATGAATATTCCATCCATACTTTTGACACTTTCTTGCATTTCGCAAACACGATCCCTTTGCTGGATCAGTTTAATTTTATGACAACTAGTGACTGACAATTTAGCGTCCACTGGATAAGCACGTAAGCATTACTTTTTCCTCAGGAACACAAAACCTCGATGCTGAACAGTAACAACGGAATGCACAAAGTACATTTTGCTTGCAATTATTGATATTTGTCACACATTTGTAGCAATAATGAAGGTATGTTCTTAATCTGTTGATAGTGTTAATATAATGTAAATGATTTTGATGATAGTGTAAACTATACTGCCATCTGGAACATTGGACCCTCAAAACAGCAGATTTCTATGTATGACTCTAGAATAAATTTTCATTGTATAGCAAGGGACTAAAATATCTAGACCTAGTGCACACAGTTTGTTCCTTCATGTCTCAAAAATGACTACATCTCTTTAATTTTATTTTTTCCTTATTTATTTTTCTCTTTTTCGGAGGGTCTGGGTGTGGTAACAGGGATCCTTGAAGTTGTTTCGCATTACCTTCCATTCTCTCATATTGTTTTTCTCCGCATGATCACTGGTTTGCAATATAGTCCGGGATAAACGCATATTGTCTTGGATAATGTCAGTCTTAACGATATTTGGTTTTATGGCGGGTAAATGATCCTCTAATAACGCTCTACGTCGCGGTCCACTGCCTGAAGCAGGTGAAGCCAGAGTCATGTGCACGATTTTGTTTCCATCTTGTCAAACTCAACGTTAGATTTTGGTAACATTTGAATTATATCGGTGCTACTGGAATATGTTAATTCGTCAGGTTCGCCAAACTCAATCCAGACAGGAGATTTCAAAACTGTCACAGGTAATGGAAAGTCGCATGCGATCGTGATCTTCAAACAGACACTTTGGTTTCAACTTGAACAAAATATAATGAAACAAATATATAATACACTTGATCACGTTTTGTACGGAGACTTTGAACTTCAGTCTTTGAATCTGACCATGCAAAAGCCCTTTGCGGTTCGAAATTTTCTTAGAGTCATTGTGCTAGCTGGTAGAATATAACAGTTATCCTTTGGTGCGATATAGTGACCATCACCATGGTGAGATCTTGACTTATATATTGTGGCAGTAGTGATGGTGGTCGTGGTGGAGATATATATTACCCGATCGTCTCGTCAAAATCGGAAGAGTGGACTTGGACTTACTTTCTCGTGCTGGATGACAGAGAACGTCATCGTCGTCGTTGTCCTTCATGCTTCTATTTGAATTTATGTGTTCGTACATGATCGTGGTTTATTCAAATTTCATTGCCGTACGTTCTCTCTCTCTCTCTCTCTCTCTCTCTCTCTCTCTCTCTCTCTCTCTCTCTCAAACACACATATAAAGAAATTTTAATACGATGACATCTTACAATATGAATTAGACTTTCAGTACTCGATGGACGAGCAACAAAAGGTGAACTTAAAGTGACAGATGTTTAGTTAGAAATTCGAAATTACATGTTGTCTTGCAAGACCTGTCACAAGCTCAGAGATAATGTACTAATCACGCTACGAACGTAGAAACCTGGTTTTGAGACAAAAATAATGGTGTGCGTGTCACAAGTAAGGATATGTGTCCAAAGCAAAATGAAAAGAAGTGCAAAAGAGAAAGAATAATAAAAGCATAATAAGAATGAAAGAAGAGTAAGAAGTTGTGGTGAATTAAAAAGAAGAAGACGACAAAGAACCAATTCCCTTTAAGAAATTCAAGCACAAGATACAAGATACTAACAAGACGTCGTCAGATTTCAAACCATGCCTTTGTGTGAAATGATGTGATTGATCTGTTGTTGTTGTTGTAGGGTTTAACGCCATTTTTCAGCACAAGATAGGTTATACATGGCGGCCAGTATAAATGGTGGAGGAAGAACGAGGGAAAGCCCCGGAAAGAACCACCGACCCAACAGAAGCTACTGGCAAGCTTTCTCACATACCCACATTGGCCGAACCTGAGACTCGAACCCATGCAGACAGAGGTGAGATGGCAGTGATCCGTAACGGTGAGCGCTTTAGACCGCTCGGCCACTCGGGGCCCCTGATGTGATTGAAGTTCATTGTTATTTACATTTCACGAGAATGTATCATAATGTAAATTACGATTCCATAATGTTTGTTTTGTGTATGCCTCCTCTATCCTGTTTAGATGTGCATGTACATTTATTGGTTTCGTTTTTATGCAAGATCATGGGAATTCCCCCCCCCCCTCCCCATAGTCAAACATGCTCACACTCTGGTTTTGGTTTCATTGAGTAAAGATATATGCGTGTCTCTGTTATGAGAAGTGGCATTTGAAACAAGAGTCCAAAGAGTCTCGTGTAATCTCCGTCATGAGTTGTACTTTCTCAATTATTTATCTTGTTCTCTTTCCACTGATGCTGGCTGCATCTTTGTTTTGCTTTTTGTTGTTATTGAAATTGTTGTGGTTGTGACTGATGAATTTGATTTTGCAGGCCCTGCAGGTCTCTTCTTCTCAGATTGGACTGAAGCTTGTTCATATAATGATTCTATATCATTTTGGTCAGGATCTGGTGTAATACGCTCAAGATTTCCGAAGTCAATCTTCCACTAAATTCCATCAGTTTGTCGGTGGCTGTCTTGGATTTTACATTTCCATTCCTTTTCTTTTGCTGTTGTTGTTGTACAAAAGACATATTCTTCCTCTTTCTGCCTTTGTCCAAATTTATCTAACTCTTTTTCTTCCTTCATTCTGCAATCAGATATTCATATCCTACCTACAATATAGAGAATGCCAAATCCAACAAATCTTTTTCATTCATATGTACTGTACTGTATATGTACTGCACTGTCTTCAACTGTAAATCGTTAATGGTCGATATGCTACATTTTTTCTTTGAATTTTCTACAGCTATCATGAACCACACCACACAACATCCAGCATTTTACAAAACAGGCGGTGCCCCGGGTGGCCGAGTTGTCTATAGCGCTCGCCGTAACCGATCAAAGCCATGTCATCTCTGTCTTCACCGTTTCTAGCCTCGGTCTCAGCCTATGTGGGTTCCTTGAAAAAACTTGCCAGTCGCTTCCTGTGGGTCGATGGTTCATACCTGCGGTTTTCCGGGTTCTACCTCACCAGTTATACTGGCCGCTATGTATAGCCTATCTTGCGCTGCAAAATGGTGTCAAAACTACCACGGCAACAACAACAACAAAACATCCATTAGGAGTAAAACATGCTTAACTGGATAAAGGCACTATGGAGTTTGGCAATGTGCCAAACTCTTTATTAATCCCATGCTTCAAAGAAGCAGTGGTATTCCTGAACATGATCTATGTGCAACGTCAAGGACGTGGACAAATTGTCGGAAGAGCCGAGGTCGTGGACTCTATGACTGAACTTTGTTAGCGCCTAGCTGCCCTTTTCGCACCCCCCACCCCCCTTTTCCTATTTTCCGTGTGCCAGTACCCTATAAATAGACCACTAATCATCGACTGCCATTGCTATTTTATTCTTTTTTCCAGTCTTGTTATGTGATTATATGTGTCTGTTTAAGAAGACATAAACATGCTTCCTCCTTTAGTAAGTGTACGTACGTACATACATACATACATACATACATACATACATAAATACATACATACATACATACCTAAATACATACATACATACATACATACATACATAAGTGTCTCAAAATGTACGCATGTCATACTGCCTAATTTTTCTACAAGCCCACTTTGCGATATTTGTTGTTCATTCATCATCAGAAAAGCTAAATTATAGATGTTCAAACCATATTCTTTTTAAACAATAGGTAATATTTAATACCTGTCGTATGACACGAAGACACACTATAGTGTACTACTTTACTTAAATAATCATTTCCGGACTCTTTGTGAATAACCATGTATTTTCACTGTACAAAGAAAGAAATTCCAAGCAATTATATGTCTTGGCCTTTCCCTGCCCGATACAGGCAATTCCTCGTTTTCAAATGACTTGACCTTGTATTAGGGAATGAAGGAGGTTATAGTACAGGAAAATGACTGTAAATATGATAATCACTTTTCTAGGGTGTGAGACCTGTTCCCATTAAGAAAAATGTTGAATAAACCTTAACAATTAACACCATTGGACTTTGTGATACGTCTCACCTATGATAAACCAAGATAAGACAATTTTATCAACTTCATATATCTTTCAAAAAATATCACGATACATAAAAAGAAATATTGAAGGAAAATTGTATTTCTATTGAAATGCTCCATAGTCGAGTTTTGTTCCTGATCGTGAGGTGGTAGTGTTTCATATTGTTTTCACTGGTGGCCTAGTGATTAGAGCTTCCGCCTCGAATGCGGGAGGTCGCGGGTTCGAACCCCAGCCGAGTCATACCAAAGACTTATAAAAATGGTATTAACAGATGCCTCGCTTGCCGCTTAGCATTAAGAGGTTAGTGTTAGGACTGGTCGGCATGGTGTCAGAATAATGTGACTGGGTGGGAATCATGCTACCTGTCTGCGGCGGATGACCCAGTGTTAGACATCACTATAAACTGCCACACTGCAGACATCGTAGCGATATGTCTGAAAAATTGCTAAAACTATGTTAAAAAAACAAATCACACAAACACGTACACACAAACACACACTGTTTTCGATCCTAGTATATTTCCATGAAAGTCGGTACTGATATAGTTTGATATAAAAATATTTGATCTTATATAATTTGATGGTGCTTTACACGTAGAAAAGATGTTAAATTAAATAAAATGAAGTAAATTTATACCTAATTATTTCAAATTCCAAAATTAATTCATGTTCATGTCTTATGTTTCTGACAAGTCTTTTGAAATAAAAAAGATCATCGAAAGGCTTCAGTTACATGTAATATATTACTTCAGTATATCCAGGAAGCAACAGAGTTTTCTGGACGTTGTTTTGTGTTTTTGCATCTTAGACAGAGAAATAAATCCATTGCTGATAAAGTAATAACTTTCCAGTTTCGACAAATTAAATTAGTAAAGAACTAATAACGTTAGCTCCTTAATGAATGTCACTAAAATTGCTTGCTAGGTCTCTAATTGAAAGTCCAAGTCGTCGTTTCATGGACACATTGTGTCAATTACACGAGATCTTCTATTCCTAGGTATTGGAACTAGTTCCATTACACGCCTTTCTGCTTAATTATGGAGATTAACCAAGAAATAAACATTATTAATGCAGTCGTCAGCATTCAATATCCCAAACTGGCATTTTAGGAGAAATGTTCAGTCAGGTAATGTATTCACATTATCTTTTCAATTAAGAGTGACTTTTGTACCAAGTCA
>JAECUM010031083.1:0-18957 GCA_016617855.1 Megalonaias nervosa
CGTATCTCAGATGTTTGATTCATAAAACAGATATCATATTGAGAAATATCAATGCCCTTGTAATTTTACACAGTATAAATGCAACCCATCAATAAGATTTTTCTTTTTGGTTTCTAACAACACTTTCAATATTTAATGTACCTTTCTAAATGATACACTCAGTGGCAGTGCGAGTATTTGTTCGAGGCCCCTAGGGGCAATATTCTTTTTTTTTATTACACCTGCCGAGTTGCCTAGGAGTGTTTTTCTTTACTGTCGCCCTACGTTGCTGCAAATAACAGTTTTTATGTTGACTATAAACTGCCAACCTTCCTTCTCTCCCGCCCCCTCTCCCAAATAATAGTTTTGTGAAGAATTGTCCTGGTTACACTCAAGTAATGGTGAAATACTATGACAATTTAAGTTGAAAATAATCTCCCAACAGCGCCCTGTTCGCCTCGCACCCAGGGACGATTGCTTCCGTCTCAAACAACCACCACCAACCACGCACCCTATCATACAGGTTCCTAAAATAGATAAGGACTTTGTATTGCAGTATTGTGAACCGTGAAATTCAGTTTAAAAACTAAAGCCTTTGTTCACCCAAAAGATGGTGATAAAATAACCCAGTAGATGGACAAGTACGGTGGTGCCTTTAGGTTTCCAAAGTCGAACATTTTCTCCTTTTTCGGTCGACATAAAACCTGTCCTTTGCAGCAAAGCAGTGGCACCAGTAAAGAACAATGCAACCGAACCGCCTTGGCAGGGGGTCTCAATCTTGGCGCTGCCACTGAATATATTATTTGGAAAGGCACGTTCAATATTGAAAGTATTGTTAAAAAACAAGAAATATTCTGATCAATAGGTTGTGCTGATACCGTATAAAATTACAAAAGCGATGATATTCCTCAACAACATCTCGGTTTTATCCATCAAACATCTGAGATGAGATTTTACTCCATTTCCAAAGCATTCTTAAAAGGTATTTAAGCAAAACGGTTGTATCAGTACCTTGGCTGTTTGCAAGGAACAAATTTCCTTGACAATGCATTCTATGATTTTTGGACATATTTGTCTCTAACAACAGACCCAATTAAAGGAGCCGAGGCAAGTCATATTTGCACGAGAGTGTTTCAATGCAGGCCAGTTGATTGATACCCGAACACGCAGGCGACATGTCGGTCGGACTTCTGACTGCCCTATTATGCCTATGCATGACATAATTGTAAAATGTTTTGCGTCGTAAAACAGCAAACCAAACTAACCATGGTTATGGCCTCTTTTTCGGAAATAGCACGTATAATACTTCTGACGCATTGTTCGTACATAGGTCTAAATTCAAAAACACCGTGTATGATCCATGTGTAAAATTGTCTAGGTGAAATTATGATACAGCTGGCAAACTATTTGCCAAATTATTTCTCTAAAGGGTGCAGATTTTCGTTATTGTTTCCAACTTACTCGTCACGAGTTACACAACCTCTCTTCCAAAATTTGACAGAATCATTCGTACATAGGTCTAATTTAAAAAACATTAGTCACATTCAATATCAACGTAAAATCATTACCGTGTATGATCCATGTGTAAAATTGCCTAGGTGAAATTATGATACAGTGGCAAATTATTTGACAAATTATTTCATTAAAGGATGCAGATTTTCGTAATTGTTTCCAATTTACTAGTCACGAGTTACACAACCTCTCTTCCAAAATTTAAAAGGATCATCACTTTCAAAGCTTTGTAAATATTTTTTTTTAAAATTAATGTTGCTTTCAAGTTACGACAGATTGTTCCTTGTGAAGAAATGTCAATATCAGAAAGCCACTTTCCGTTACTGATTTACCAGTGTAATTCTAATTTCACACTTAAAGTTGTCATAATTATCAAAACAAACTTTACTTATTTCACATAAAAGTAAAACTACAATTCAAAGAGTTTGACTCCACCGTATTCATTTGTTTCATAATCTATTTCTATGCAGTCAACACAAAACATTGTATATTATTGTTGATAGTTTGGTCTCTTTTCATTGGATTAGTTTTCCCCGGAATCTTATCATAATATGCTAATTATATATAGGTAATAGTGTTCCTGCATTATATATATATATATATATATATATATATATATATATATAGTTATATATATATATATATATATATATATATATATATATAAACTGCAGTAGATTTTCTAATGTCTAAGACATATGTAAATGCAAACTATGACACAATGAATTATTTAAAAATACCTGTATGATACCTGTATGTACAATATTGTAATAATATCAAATAGTAATGGTACAATCAAGAGCAGAATATTATTGCATGAAGCCAATATAAAATATATGAAAAAGTTGGTGTTGGCGTTATGAGGGTGCTAACAAGATGTTGGATCTAGCAGGATGTTGCCGAAGTGTTGGATGGGGCAGGATGTGTTTGGCTCTTCTACTCGGATTAAAATATATGTGGCACATAAAAGAATCATAGAAAAGAAGTAATAATACAATAAAACAGGCTAGACAAATTTCTGAGTTGCTTGTTACGAATTTTCGGACTACATTGATTATCTCCTTGTTTGATTCAAGTGATTGCAAGGGCAGTGAGGAAAATATGTGATTATTTGGTACGACATACCTTTTGTACCGTTACTAAACATAATATATTTTGTACAGTCTTAACGAAAATGGCTTCCGTTTTCCGTTTCACCGCATTAAAAATTTTTGCTTAATAAAAATGATTGCCTAATGTAATATGATTTAATGTGTTAAAACCTAATCCAGGACTTTAATCTTAAATTTCTGATAATCTGTCACCTTGATATTAATTTGCTGGTACATTGTGTAAACTTGTTACTATGTTGTCTTTGATATGAAATTGCAACTTTGCTTAAGATCATCGGAAATGGGGGAAAGGGTTTGCTGTTCATGTTACAGCTTTCAGACTGAATAAGTGACTTCTAGAGTCACGTATGTTGACAAAAAGATTACTAAACATGATTTGAAGCCCAACCTTGCCTGTTCCCCATCCCATTTTCTTTCTTCTCTCTTTAGTAAGCTTTTCGTTTTATATTTGTTTACAATTCTTAATTTAAAACAAATATGAAACAACAAATAATTCTGAGAGAGAGAGAGAGAGAGAGAGAGAGAGAGGCCCCGGATGGCCGAGTGGTCTAAAGGCGCTCGCATATACCAATCACTGCCATTTCATATCTCTCCGCGTGGGTTCGAGTCTCGGGCTCGGCGAATGTGGGTATATGGAAAAGTTTGCCGTGAGTCGGTCGTTCTTTCTGGGATTTTACCAGGTCCTTCCTCCACCAGTTATTTTGGCCGCCATGTATATGCCTATCATGTGCTGAAAATAACGTTTAGCCCCAAAACAATAACAACAGTTCTGAAAGACAGAAATCTGAAACGGAGTGGGTAAAAATGAACACGAGGTTTGCTATGCCTCGCATGAAAAAAATCTAGTCTATTTAATGATCTCTTTACTGCACAGTTGAAGACAAAATTACGCAACCGAGTTAAACTTCCTTTGTATTCAAATCCTTTCTTTAAATAACCCGATCTATCAGGTATCTAACTCTCTAACGCCCTTTTCTTCCCCCAGGAACTATATTATGTGTCAGAGTTGTCCCAAAAGAGAAACATTACCAAAGCATGTAAATATAAGGTTGAAATCAAAATTCTTTTCCAAGGAATGAATTTAATCATTGCAATTTTACAACATGTGAAAAGACAAGGGGGCAGAATTAAATAATTGGTTAGAATGCCATATTAAGATGCGTTAATTGAGGATAAACATTATTTTATGTATCTGTTGACTGATAAAACTGTATCCACTATTATACTGCTAGCTGACTATCACAACAGAGGCAACCTTTGTGTGTGTGTGTGTGTGTGAGAGAGAGAGAGAGAGAGAGAGAATGGTTTCACATGACCATTCCTACCGCATGTAAACTATGGTGGAGTGAGAAATGAGAGGATGTACACAAGGGTTTCCTTTATTAAGCAACCTTTTCGCTAGAACCATACCTGCCTGAATTCGATAAGTAGAATATTTATCTCCTTGGACATAATTCGAACTTACTTGCAACATTAACAAGAACACCTGTGATCCAATTACCTGCGATGTAACATTGCTTAGTCGCATGATCACCAAATCTCGCTTCCAAAGCAGTCGAATTATCATTATGGAAAAAATGTTGGACGCAAGAGTATGCATGTACGTACGTATGTATGTATGTACGTACGTACAGGAGCTCCGGGTGGTCGAGTAAACTAACAGCTCGCCTTTAGCGATCACCGCCATCTCACCTCTGGTTCGGCCAATGTTGGTATGTGACAAGGCTTACCAGTAGCTTCCTGTGGGTCGGTGGTTCTTACCAGGGTTTTCCAAGGTTCTTCCTTCCCCAGTTATACTGACCGCCATATACATTATATCTTGCGCTGAGAAATTGTCTTAAACCCAAAACATACATACATACATACATACATACATACATACATACATACATACATACCCATCAACCAAACTACATACGTTAAGCATGTCTAATCACAAAATAACCCTGCTAGTTTTAGACCGAATGTTCAAACATGTATTAACGTAACGAGAAATGCGTTACTGGCATTCAGTGGTTCGATTACTTTAAAGTTTGCTTGCTGGAGACTTTAAAATTGAAGACAGAGAAACAGACATTTTCTCGGAGATCTATTCAACGTATTTTAGATATCTGCGTAAATTTGGCTGCTTCAGTAGTTTTATTAGTGTTTTAAAACTTTTTGATGTTGAACCATTTTTGTGCCAAGAATAATACGTCTGCGCATAAGATTAATCCGATTTTAAAACAGGGGTACAAAAACAACTCAAATTTTTGTAACGGCCCTTTAATCTCTCACCCTCGGCAAATAAAACGTACTCAGCTTGTGAATGTAGTAGATAGCAAATGTCTGTTAACAATCATACACCGTATATTAAATTTTTGTTTCGTTTAATTCGCCAGGATAAAAACGCTGTTGGTGATGTTGTTTAGGATTGAACGCCATTTTCTCGGCGCAAATTAGACTGTACATAGCGGCTAGTATGACTGCTAGTGGAAGAATCCGGGAAAACCCCGGTAACAACCACCTACATGGCATCAGGTCACAATTAATAGTTCCGGTTCAGTACCCACGAATGTAGTCCCAGTCTATTTTTAGAGCATTTTTTCCTGTTTCCGTTTGGTGGTGATACAAGAGTTAGATTTAGGCATTCTTGATATGGATCTAAAGGCAATTGTTTATTCTTTAGAATATCAGCTTATGGTGTGGTTGTCTGTGTGTGTTTCGGCGACAGTGTACAGTGAGTAATAAGGTCTTGGTGATGATCCGGAAGCGAAATCTGTGTTCCATTGCACGTTGGTTTGTTGACAGTCAAGCCTTTCAAAAAAATGCCGGTGAACCTTTGACAAGAACTTCACCGTGAAGTCATCTTTGAAGGTATTTTAGATTAACATATAATTTGTATTGATTGTCGCACAGTGGAAAGTTCAGAACTCAGAAACAAATGTAGAGAATATATCGTAAAATTGATTGTGTTCTATGGCCACATACGGGAAGCTACTGGCAAGATTTCTTACATAACCACATTGACCGAACCAGAAACTCAAACCCATGCGGACAGGGTAAGATGGCGGTGAAGGCGAGTACTTTAGAACACCCGACACGAAGCCCCAATAAAAGAGGTAATATAAGTGGTGTCCGAAGCGTCTTCGTGTAAGTCCTAATATTACACGGGCAACACGTGTGAAAAAAAATGTACTATATTTATATGGGTTTGGTTTTGTATGAATTAGGCAAAGTGTTGGAAATACCTGTATAAATTTGTTAATTATGATTTTTCATCAAGATTTAAAGATTGTACGATGCATAAAAGTTCAAGGTAATTTTATGAGTTCAGCGCTGGAAATTACATAGATTGAAAATCTTTTCAAAATCCTGAAACGTTTGTGTCAGCAGGCTTCTACTAAAATGTAGAAGTAGAACATAAAAATGTAGAAGAAGAACATAGTTTTCAGAATGTGGTCATTATGATGATCGCTGAGAGCGTTATTATTTATTTTTTTTATATAAAATATGGTTTAATAAAAGATTATTCATAATTTGTACATCTTATGTCCGATTATTCCATGTTAATCAAACTACCAAGACCAGTCTAGCTACTTTTTTGTACTCTGCCTTCACAAGAAGAAAAAGTTCATGATGTGTCCTATTATCGAATGCATATTTGCAGTTGTATTATTAGTATTGTGTGTGAGATATGTTCCAACGTTGTTATACTGTTTTGTATGTATTATGCGCCGGTGTCCTGAAATATAAATTTCGTATTTGTTGTACACATACATACATACATACATACATACATACATACATACATACATATTTTGCTCTTCTTCCTGTAATAAGACGGAAAGAAAGACGGAAAGAATAAAGTAGACATATGCAGTCGGACAGATGAACAGACATGCAAGAAATTGAGATGACAAATTTGTCAAAGTGGATAAAATATAAAATTATGAAGTACTTACCATGTCCTTTGTCCCCTATACACAACAACACTTTCGGCTAAATCAAAGACTTGGTCTGACTATTTACCCCTGTTTAAATACTTGGGGCCTATTAAGTAATTCCGTTCCGCTACAACGACGGTGACCCCCTACATTGACTGAAGGTGTTTGCTTAGCATGCACGTGATGACGTTTCCACCAAAAGATGTTTGTCAGCTATTTCCCAGACTATGTAGGTAATGACCGGCGTGTGTGTGCAAGGGGTGGGGGTGGACACGCTTTTTTTAAAAATGTGCCGCCCGGGGTCTAAAAGTAGTATCCACTCATGTACACTGTACATATAAATTTAGTGCTTGTGCATGCGAGAACTCGTCTGAAACTATTTCATGTAAGACTGTTTATTGATATAAAATGTACAAACATACCCATGTCAAACCAGATACGTAAAATCTGTAGTCTAACCCCTACGATTTATTTGGAGTACGAAGCCCGCCACAAAGTAATTAACCCTGAATTCTTATATAAGGGCATATTCTTGTAATGAGACTCAAGAAATAAAAATTCAGTGTATTGAATTTATTCCGGAAAAACAAAACAACAACTGATGTCCCCCAAGTCTGTGAAAGTGGATCCGATCGGGCGGGACGTGTCTAGATAGTGTTGCAGAGGATGTAATAACTTTCTCCTTCCCACAGCCTCCATCACTCAATTAATATCCCTCAGTTAATTCTCCTTTAATACCCCAGTTTTTATTATTCATCAATACAATGAGTTACAAAACAGCCATGAAAAAGTAATGGCACCAGTCTACAACCATAGTCGAAAAATCTTTTAGGTGTTTTGGGGTTTTTAATTTATAAATGATATATTTATTTTTGGCATTCGGACACTAGTAAACCGAAAAAAGCCGGGACTTGAGTCCAAAACTAAAGAAAGAAGTTTTAATATAGGTTATCGAATAATAAAGCAATTTTAGTTTTATTTTCAATACAGGCATTAGATTCATCGATTCTGGTAAACCGCGCTTCTCGTTTCAGTAACAAAATCGTACAGTTCGAGTAGGATGCGATTAATTAATCAATCAATTTATTAATGTCAAATAAATATTGCTTTAAATAAGTGCAAAGGTTATAATATAACCATCATTCGTGCATGTTATTATGGGAGCGAAAGTTTGTGCATCAACCCACAAACTTGTGGATTTTAAATGCGACTTCCTTTCACATACATACAACAAATTGTATTAGTCTCAAAATGGTATGACTGTGTAATCCCAGTATGTAAAATGAGCACTATGATCTACTCGTTATGGTCCGAAGTCACAGTTAAAAAAGAATTCTTATCCCATTCATCAACTAGACTTCTTACTTTTGAATGATAGTTGACCATTGGTGCGATTTTTTTCCCACTCGTTTATGTTGCACTTGCGGTAAATATTGTATGTCTTTATATATCTTAGAAAACTCGAACCCAAACGACTAAACAAAATATTGACCTCCTGAATTTCATACGATTTACCTGTGTCCCAAACATTCGGTCAGGATTCAGAGGCGTGACTTATGGTGCAAGTAAACATACGTCCCTCTGAATCAAAATGTCATTCTAAATAATGATAAAATCTGAATATAAACTAAATTGTGTTTGTGCTAATATATGTAAATTTTAAACAACACAATACCTTTGTGTGAGGAGGAGAAATGCGGGTGGATTAGACTGGTTCCAACCGCTGAATACTTGTGAGTTATTTTTGGTGTAATCTTTTTATTAGACGGTTGGTATTCATTAGCACACAACACCATCAACAACACGCAATAGGACATGCCTCTACAATCAATAACATATTATTCTGAGTTTAATTTTTCATTATTAACTTTGGAGTTATGTCCGTTGATGTGAATAAGTCGAAACGGTCGCATTTTTCTTTAATAGCCTATGAGCCAGTTGCAATTACGAATTTAATTAAAACAGTTTCAAAAAGTTGGTGACACTGTGGTTGGAAAACATACGAAATACATTTTTAAGTTCCCTCATTTTCTTCTAAGACAGGTAAATTTTCTCCCCCGCGAATAATATTTCAGATCAAAAAATTTTCAAAGAAATTATGCAGGTCAGATATTTATTGCCAGACATCAAATTGTTGAAGTTCCATTGGGTCGTGTCTTTACTTTGAACAAAGAATGTTGTAACTCTTTAATTATAAAAAATCATGTTATTATAATTGGAAGGCCTGGTGACACAGTTGGAAAGGTGCGGAAGAATACTGGTTCGATCTCCATCATAATATTATCCCAGATCTGCTACCGTATTGTGTCCCTGAGCATGACAATTTACTCTTTAAGGACACAGGAATGACATAAATTCCTCCTCTTCTCTTTGATTTTGAATTTAGTTTGAAGTAATTTGTTTGAAAAATGAATCTTTCTTAAGAGAGAAAAAAAAATCATGTGATTCAATTACCTCAGATTACCGTTATTTGGGAACATATCTGCATTTGAAATAAATGTTTATGTATGCAATGTTATAGTGTTATATATATTTCAATTATATTGTGTGCTTCACCTTTTGTCCTTGACTGAGAGTTGTTGATAGATTTGAGTACCGGACTTTTGTCATGGTTGTGATTGAGGGTTGTGGATAGTTTTGCCTACCTAAGTTCAAGATGTTTACTGGAGTTTGAGTTGAAGGGTTAGTGGAGTTTTCCATGGAAACGATTGGTTTTCTAGAACATTCCATTGCGAAGAAGGTGAAGTGAAATATGTATAAACTGAGGTTTGATAAACAAATTATTCATTCTTGTTTTTTGAGCAGTCTGTGGAATCATTTACAGTTGTGTTAAAATATATTTTGAGACGAATAGATTATTTAAAATACTTTTTAGAACTACAGAGTAGTCATTGACGTTTTGGACTGAAACAATTACCTTGGGATTATTGAGGACTCATTCAAAGACAATTTGGATTAAATCATTGTGGTACATGAAGACATTCAAGACTATTGGAATTCATTCGGAACATTCTATACTTTTTGATTTGTGATAGAACATTTAGGATTACTTGAGATTTAACTCACCATATTATAAGTTCCTCTTAAAATCTCACTCTATTAGATAATTAAATTATTTGTTGATTTAACTAAATTTGGTAGTTTTCTCTTCTTTCTGTTACATAGTTTCAGACCATACAGTCGTAACAATTGCACTATGCATTAAGAGTGTTTGGTGATGGTCCTTTGAGATTACCAAGATATCTTCATTGATAATGTTTGTTTAGATTAAAAACTGTTAATCCCCATTGGTAGATTGATTTGCTGATATTCGTACTCTTTTGCAGTACCATTTTTATGGCTGATATTTGTAAATCTGGCACGTTCGCGGTTGGCGCCTCACGTGGGTATGCTAAAAATAGGGCACATAGATTACATTGCATCAGGAGACACGCTATTGACACAAACTTACAAAAGGTTAAAACAAGAATTATGTGGAAGCAGACTTCTTTTCAGACAAAAACCTGCATTCCTCATGTAGTAAATTTAGGTATAGAGAAATTATACTTCCCACGAGTTATAATATTAATAAGATTTAGCAACAAAACAATTACGCAGAGCTAATGATATTTATGGAGAGGTACGGTGAGGTTATTTTATATCCAGAGCAAGATGTTACTTAAATTAACACAAGCTCCATTCGGGCCAACCAGTGCACTGTATCTGCGGCACGTGATTGTCAAGGACAACTAAGGTGTGATAGTCTAGCTCAAGAAGTAAAAAGGACTGGAATTAGCGTCACTTGCTTGCAATTTCTTTAAAAAAGAATAATCACGATTCTGAATTGAGACAAATTTTGTCATGACGGAGTTCAACTCTCCTCCAAATGTCATTATCATTTATACAAATCACTCCGATGAACAATTCTAAAGGCGTATAATTCCAAAATTAATTTCAACATGTAGGGCTGATTGAATTGTCTTAATAACCGTTTTGCTCTTGTACATTGTTGTCATCATCCTGCGCGTACCTTGTAGGCAGATTTTTTATGGGCAGTATTCTTCTATTCCATTTCCAGACTACTTTAAAAATCAAGTTATAGATAGTGTTACCATCTGCATCGGAACATTAATGGTCGGCACAAAACAGATTTGTCCAAATTTTAAATATTAATGTTTGCAGCTAAAATTAGGTGCGTCACATCAAGTAGCACTGTCTAATACATTTTTTGTTAGTTTTGCCTTATATTTGCTTTTTTCAGTCTGATTTCAGATGTGTGGGACATGACCGAAGAAGTCCACAACAGGATCCAACGAGCCATCGGATCCTATGATGACCTCTTGACCACTGTAAAAACAGCGGAAACTGAAGTGGTACAGTCATGTCTCAAGATCATCTGGACTGGCAAAATCAATCTTGCAAGGCACAGTGAGAGGGTGCAGAAGAAGAGGCAGACAGAAAAAGAGGTGGGGAAGACAATATTAAGGAGTGGACAGGCATGGGATTTGGAGATTCCCAAAGGGCAGTAGAGAACAGGGTAAGATGGAGAGAATTGGTTGTAAAGTCAATTGTGGTGCCACAGCGACCTCTTGGGGTAAGGGATTGATGATGATGATGATGAATTTTACGATAATTTATGTGGTAATAAAATTTTATTTGCCACTGTTGCCGAACGGATGAAAGCGTTTGAATGCCCTCTCGCTCCATTTTGCTTTGGTGCCTACAATGGTCCCGTCACCATCACACGAAGACTGTTTGTAGTCTAATCCAGTACCATTCTGCCTTATGTGTTAGTGAAATTGTCCTGTTAACAGTACACATTCACTGACTATAGTGTTATCCCGAAACAATCCCGCACAATTTTGCCTTATGTGTTTGTGCAATGGTCCCGTTACCTGTACACTTGTTGGTTGCAGTGTAATCCTAATCCCGTAATATTCTGCATGTTATATCTGTATATTTTTTTGTTGTCATATCATAAAACATGCAGTTTATTTTATCCATGTACGCCCCTAATTTAAATGTCTCATTATTTCTCATATTTTCAATTCGTATTTCTTCTTTATATATTGCATCGCGTAAAACAAACTCAGTGATACAGTTATCCAGGGGTGTACCTTAAGTATTTGTCCTTTGGCGTCCCCACAAATAATTTTAAAATGTAAACACACAGAAAAATATGTTATGTTTGCAAGTAGATTTATGATCATTACAGTGCTGTCATAAGCAAACTGGAAATAACTTTAACTTTGGCGAATTTTTCATTTGGTTTGAATACTTGTACTGGTGTTTCAATTCTTCCGATGGCACACCCCCCTCGCCCCTTCTGGCTGTCATCTTGGCGGACCGTCCGCCTCGCACCACCCACCCCCCTTAGTACGCCACTGCATTTACCTGTCATTATTACTGCCTTGCCATGTAGCCTAGGAAATGGCACGCCTTTTACGTCCAGACACCCATGTTAGTATTATTGTTTACTATTTACGTGTTAAGCTTAAAATGTGTCTTTAACTCCAATACCGCGTAAACTGTCTTTCTATGCTTATATTGACCGTTCCGGTGGCCTAAGTGGTTAGAACGTCCGCCTCGGATGCGGGAGGTCGCGGGTTCGAACCACGGCCGAATCATACCAAAGACTTATACAATATGGTGCTAGCAGCTGCCTCGCTTAGTGCCCCCTGTCAGAATAATGTGACTGCGTGGAACATGATGCTATATGTCTGCGGCATGATGCCCCAGTGATGGACATCACAATAAACTGCCACACTGCAGACATCGGAACGATATGACCGAAAAATTGTTAAAGTTGAGTTAAAAATCAATCAATTTCAGTCAATGGGCATTGGTTTGAAATCGTTTCATCGCGATCTTTTGTTTCAAACTGCTCCATCATATGGTGACCAATCTTCATCTCTACGACAAACAAAATACTATGTTGTATGTGAACCTCGGTCGGCTAGATGAAAGAGGAAGTGGGACATAACTCACCCAAACCAGCCCATCCGGCTAACATTTAACTTCAACAACGTCGACACCAACGCCGCCTGTACATTAATAAAACTTTAACTTCACAGTCTGCACTTCCAACGTTCTTCGAGCATCGGTGTCCGTTGACCGATTGGATAATTGACTTTAAAAAGTTTATGATATAGATTCCGGAAAACTGGCACAAGGTTTCAAGTATGGCTATGATTTGGGATACATTGGCACTTTATCCCAATGACGACCTGACAACCAGAGATCTACCGAACAAAATCATCATCCATCTCAGAAAAGACCAAGAAGAAACATGTAACAAATAGAACAGAAGGACCTTGAATAAAGCCACGATTTACACCAATGTAACTCCCACAAGCAACTAAAACGTTTTTGTTTGTTTTTTTTTGTGTATCGAAATATAATGTTAATGCTATTTGCGCTTAATTCACAACTTCTCGCTTTTCTCAGTGAAGTAAATTAACAACGACATTTCATCCAAAACATTTCAGCCGATCTCTCATTCATTCGACATCACTGCTCGTGGTGTCACATGACTAAGAATTCTCCCCATCATTACCTCGCAATACCATCGCTTTGGTTTCAAATCGAAATGTGCCTCTTTCTGTGACGACTTATTTCCTATGAGGTATTGCTCATGTTTTCATATATTTGAAAAAGAAATGGCTCTGATCTTCAATGGATTGGAAGCAGGAGATTAAAATATGCCTAGCATGGCATATATACTGGATGATCTTGCTTTAAACACTGGATCCAACCTATCATGCTTGAAAAAACAAGCTCAATCACTTTACAATGGTATGATAAAACGTTGGTATTCCCACTGCCAAGAATAAAACGTGTCAGTCTTGCGCAATCATTACTTTCCTAGGTTATGAATTGGATTGTTGGCAATGGATGCGCGTCTTTGTCTTCAGAAAGTGTATAAGTGTCTGGATCGTATCTAACAATTTCCCTCAATACCTTAAGTTAGACTCCATCAACTTCAATTGATTATAGGGACGCTAAATGTTGCAGATGCCAAGTTTCAGGTAGATTTTTCCAGAGATGACTCGTTCGTTTGACTATATGTGTCAAAATAATACCATTACATAAGTATTACTAATCGCTTAGAGAAGATATTGTCATTGGAGTACATTTCTTAATTTCTTTAATAGCTGCTCTTTTTTGTAGACGAACACTGGATTCCTTCTGACATCATCAATTTATACACAGATGCAGCCCAAAGCCTTGATTGTGACGGAGATTTGGGGTCTAAAATGGTTCTTTGGAACATGTGACACAATTGCAAAGCTTCAAACTAAGCCATACAATTTCGGGGACAAATTTGGGAAAACAAATGCATGATCCTCCACACTGACAATCCAGCTTGATTCGAGATGATAAACAAACCACGAGGGAATAACATGTCTGGCATTTGGTTATATTTTCAGCTATGTCTTGTCTGCATGATAATATTTTATTCAAACACTGTCACATTCCAGGCACAAGCAATGTGTTAGCCGACTCCCTTTCTCTTCTATGGTTCAACGATTTCATATTCTCTCGCAGATCGTACCAGTCCAGGAAAATACCCCATCCCACTCTCCCTAGATTAGCCGCCTCAGGCAAGTGATCAATTTTAATACATAAGAATGTATTAATGCTGTCGTCTGCAAGTGCTTATATTAGTGTCTAAACAAATTACGCAACTTTTGCTGCAGCAGTGAACATAGGTATTAAATGTAACATAATCATCACACATTTAGCAATGCCTATAGCATATTTAAGATCCACACATTTCAGCACTGAGATATGTTGACAAATTAATTGGAGTTTCAGATCCTACCTTATCCTTTTCGGTTCCCATCACTTCCCACTGAATTGATAGTAGACCCAGGGCAGGTATAGGTTCCCTATCGATACAGTGTCTTGTCCTGATTAGTACAGACCTTGCCTAAAACCATCCGTAACTTCTTTCGAGTCTATTTAATGTCACACTTTTGTCTTGCCTTCCATGCATTTCAATAATAGGTGAAATTGAGGTTCTAAGTGCGATTGCTTCCAATCCTCAACCAGTAAACCTTTAAATTCACAGAACATGCTAACTGTGATATGTCATGCATAGAAATATTCTCGGGGAGACCATTTGAAATTAACACTGCTCAAGTATTCATTCACCGAAATTTGTCCCATTACATAGCTTTCTACAACAAAGAGGCTCTAATCCAGGCCCTGTACTGTTTATCGTACATTAGTACCTTACAAGGTTCCAGTTTACTACTATGGTCAACAATAATCTGGTAGATATTTTATTAGGTTGTTTTCTTTGTTTGTTCGTTCGTTTATTGTTGTTGTCTTTCCTCCAGACAGGAAAATCCTAGTTGGAGCAGCCACTAAAGCATCCAGTCAAGGCATTTCTTACCGTTAGTTTCAACAACTTGGTCGCTGGAAAAACGATGCTCTTTAGAAATATATCAGGTTACGCAGCTAGTTTATTATCTATAACAATACCAGATCGGATTTCATGCTCGTTTGACTTAAGTAACTGCCCTCTTTTTCTCTTCTTTTCGGATATTTATAAGTCTCATGGGTCCACAGACCATAACAAAGTCGCGAACAACGGTATTTCCTTGCAGAATAGTTGGTTAGCAAATTTAATAAAATGCAACTAGAGCACGACAGTTCCTATGTTTTTCAAATATGGACTTGGATTTTTTTGTCATACCCTTTTATGTTCCTTTGGAGATTATATTGAACTATGTACATATTATTTTAATTATTACTTTGCAATATGTGCACTAAATATTGGGATTTCATTGACTATAATGATTGCAATGTTGCAACTTGCATGTATTACCGAATATTGACTGTGTCGGTACACTGAAGAGTTGAAGGCACTAATTTGTACATGGAAGATAAAAGTGATTGTAATCATGCTCATTTTTTGTGCCGGGATAATAAGGGCTGACTTATCTTAAGTCCTAACTTATTTATGTATTTGACTTCCAGGACATACTTTTCTACAGTTTCTTTAGATTTAACTTCTAGGACATATTATTATACAGTCCCTTTGGATTTAACTTCCAGGACATATTTTTCTACAGTCGCTTTGGATTTAACTTCCAAGACATTATTCTACTGTCTCTGGATTTAACTTCCAGGACATATTTTTTCTACAGCCTCTTTGGATTTAGCTTCCAAGACATATTTTTCTACAGTTTCTTTGGATTTATCTCCAGGACATATTTTTCTACAGCCTCTTTGGATTTAACTTCCAAGACATATTTTTCTACAGTTTCTTTAGATTTAACTTCCAGGACATATTTTTCTACTGTCTCTGGATTTAACTTCCAGGTCATATTTTTCTACAGTCTCTTTGGATTTAACTTCCAAGACATATTTTTCTACAGTTTCTTTAGATTTAACTTCCAGGACATATTTTTTTACAGTCGTTATCAATGATAAATTCTGAAGAAGAAATAAAAACAGTTTTCGACATATTCGGGTTTTGTATGCATATTATAGTCGCTAGGACGATCCAACAATCAACCAAAACGGTATTTTGAGTAGCCGTGTGTATAGGCTGTATGCAATAGTCTGGCATGCTATCGTTTTTGTACTTTGCATCTCTTTTGTACAAAATGTTATGAATTTCAATCAATACATCTTCTACATTAACTGTTTCCCCTTTATATGATAGTTAGATATATATTTCGTGAACTGCACAATAGCGTAAACATTTGACTCTAATTTGATGTTGCTGGAAGGAGGGCTGAAGTCGATGCAGATCTGAAAGTTTAATTTTATCTACTTTTTGTGATGCACAAAACCCTGCCTTGCTGTGCTGTTTAGCCCCGAAAAATTAACAATGCACGTCAGTCATATATGTTATGTATATTTAATTTGTATTGTTTTTTAATTAGTTTATTTTTTTCTATTTCATTATGTGCTATGGATAATTGTATTTTGGACATGACCTTGACCATAATCAAGTTCATTTTCTACCTGACTTCAATGTTTAATTTTTTTAAACATTCTGTCAACAATTAATACACATCCGTATTATTTTCTCTGTGAGTATAGGTTAACTATTAGGATTATTATCTTGGCCTAAGTCAAGAACATTGTGTTTAACACGTTCTTTATTCAAATTTTAGGTAGAGATTTTCTAATTATACCTAAGATTTTATCTTTGACAAACTCATTGATGCAAAATTGTCAATTAATTTGTCCAAAAGTGAGTTTTGCTGTGCTTGTATTACATTTCTAGGACATATTGTGGGACATGGGCAAGTTAAATCTACAGATGCTAAGGTCAAGTGTCATCTCCTAGTTTTCTGCGCCTATCAGCAAACAAATCAACTTATGAGATTTTTAGGTACGGCTGGATACTATCGGAAATTTTGCTCCAATTGTTTTAATAATCGCTGAACCGCTGACGAATTTATTAAGCAAGAAAACCAACTTTCTTTGGTCTGAAAAATGTCAGGAGGTTTTAGATAGGTTAAAAGCCATACTGAAGAGTGTACCAATTCTTTCAGCTCCAAGGTTCAGTCAATCATTTAAATGTCTGTCGATGTAAATGATGTTGGGGTTGATTCAGTATTGATTGAAGAAGATAAAAATAGTGTAGATTATCCAGAGTGTTATTTTTCTAAGAAATCAAAGAACCACCAAAGAAATTATTCCACAACTGAGAAGGAATGTTTGGATTTAATACAGGTTTTGCAACACTTTGACGTGTCTATTAGCTCAGATCCTTTTCCAATTATTGTATATAGTGATCAAGACCCATTACTTTCATTGGCAAGATGAAAATCAAAAATCAAAGATTATTAAGGTGGAGTTTGAGGAATGCAATATTGACATCAAGTACGTTAAAGGAAAAGACAATCCAATAGCAAGTACTTTCACATGTATAAAAATATTATATTGTCTCAAGTAAACTTTGTGTCATTCATAAGATTGCATCTTATTCAAACGTTATCACCTGTATATTTAACTAATTGTTAAAAGAAAGCTTTATTGCATAAATCTTTCTTTTTCTTTCTGAGGGGATGTGTTATGTATCTATAATTTGCATTGCTTCTTTGTTTGGGTTTTTTTCTTCTATTTCACTATAGGCGATGGATAATTTTATTTGTTTTCTCTGTGAGTTTGGGTTAAATATTAGGATTAATATCTTGGTCTGAGTCAACGTTATTGTGTTTACTATGTTTTTTATTATAATTTTAGTAACAGACTTTCTAACCATAACTAAGATTATATCTTGTAACCATCTGGAACTTTCCAGAATGTCATTTTCCATTAGGTAATAGATTTTGAGAACATGTTAATTGTGACCTGAGATCTAGTAGAGGACTAAATAATTTTGTTTTTCTATAAATTATTCATTTGTGCTCTAAGATCTTGACACAAAATAATTGTTGTATTCAATATTTCATTGTTGTACCCAGTATTTCATTTGGACTGGAATTTATTTATTCAGATATTTTATTAACTGGAAATATAAAGTGCGCATCATCTTAAGTTATATTCTTGGAAATAGTCATTAACTGGGAATCATATTGAAAGTAGGATATATTCTTGGATTATATTATTGTGATTCTACAAAAGACATTTGGCACATCACCACGACACGGATCACCACAGGCACAACAACGCTTCCAGCGTTGGATTATTTATTTTTAGTTACCATCAAATTTTATTCGGAACTTCATTAATTAGGAGTTGTGTTAATTACTAATCCTAGGATAATTCCGGATTTAATTCGCAATACCGTAAGTTCATTTTATATTTTTCACTCTGTGTTCTAGGAAAATAAATTGTTTGTTGAATTTTACAAAGCTTGTTGCTTTTCGCTCTTTTCTATTACTAAGTTTAAGACCATAGAATCGTAATATATATTAATCTATTCTGATAGGCTAAACCTTTCTGACTCAGTATCAATTTTTTCATTTTGTGCCATGCGTAATTTCTATCATAGCTATCTTTATCTTACGAGACATGACAGGAACATTAATAGATGACAGAAGCAGTGGTCTGCATAGACAAGTCTAGTTATGTATGCTGATTTGACATACACCTATATCCATGTCATTCTCGAAAGGATTTCTCAGGTCTTTGTTCAGTGAAAGTTTTATTTGTGAATGATAAATATAACCAGCTTTATGTTCCCTTTATTGCATGAAGCTTTGATATAGCTGTCACTCCGTCACGATCGCATACACCATGCCATACTACTATTTACGCAACACATGTGACCATCTAAAAGCACCCATATATACCCTATTAGAAACTTTTAGGTCAATACTGATACACCAAAATGTATGTCGTTAGTGGCCATTCGGATAATCCCGGCTATTTACAAACAATTATTAACCAAGCAGTTGTGAATGCATCGAAATATTTTGTTTTTCATTCGCAACTGCCAGGTCATTATATATATATATATATATATATATATATAT
>JAECUM010031084.1:0-14348 GCA_016617855.1 Megalonaias nervosa
GCTATATCGTACAAGCGAATGGGGAGAGGGGACAAGGAGCCCTTCCCAAGAAAGCGCCGATGTAGCTGACTAGGGCTGGTCTGGGTTCGTATTTAACTCGTGCACCTTGGATTACAAGTCAGAAGCTCAAACATATGAGCTAGCGCGGCGCCAATTTCTATAGTGCAGGCACCTCCAGCTTTCACTGTGAGATATGTGCAAGCGTAGTTGATGAATAATAACAAATTATAGAATTACTTTTACGTAAAATTAGTTCTAGTTATCATGAAAATAATATACCTACTGTCTCTTGCAACGATGACACTCAAGTATTACGCATGTTTTAATTTTACCGCAAAACTCATTCGGGGTCGTTATTTACTGCTACTGTACGCACTGATTTTAGTGTTTCGTCGTAGATTTGAAATTAAAAGTTGAATAGTATAACTTAGCATGCAATATTTGTTTTGAATTGCAACATGTTGCCGTAGTTAATATTTATTATGCTTCAAATTCCTGTCACAAGTATGCACTATTTTGGCGGAGTGTTACACGGTGTAGTACAACCAAAGGTTATAAATATGGGTGTCGTGCAAGCGAATCAGTTCTCCAGCTAATATCTTTCTATACGTTACAAGCTCAAAAATTAAAATTCCGGCAATGTTATCATTCTTCAAACAAAAATTAATTTAAAGTAATCACAGTTTGAACTACACACTCATATATAAGTATTTAGTAAATTTCTGTCCTAAAGAAAGTCAAAGATAGAATAGCATAGACTACTTTTTTTTCTTCTATATTGTAACATTTGGTCTCTGCAAAACTGATTTCAGTAGAGTAAATTTATTTGTCATTATATAATAAAGAAAAGGTTAGTATTGTCGTCCTCATTTATTTTTTTTAATGGCTGATTATTATGATTGACTAATAATGTAAGGTCCAAAGAGAATCTTACATACATTACTAACTAATTGGTGTTTATCAATATATGAAAAAATTTATAGATCTGTGAAAATATAATAGTCGAGGGTCATACAAAATTAGAAAGAATGTTTCATTTCTTATTTGAGAGAAAACTTTTAGACATTGAAAATGATGTTGTTGAATTAAGACATAACCGCACATTTCTGAAAGCACACAAAGTTGTGAACGTTAAGAGAAAAAAACACCACAGTGTAAGCAATGATTGCAGCCATTGTAAACATTATCATGCAGCAATAAAAGCAAAAACAAAAAACAAAACAAAACAACAACAACAAACAAACAAAAAAAAAATGAGACTCAAATGTCTTGCACCATTATCCAACAAAAGAATTTTTGCTGCAGTCTTTTATCTTTATATTTGAAATTTTGAGAATTTTACACTTTGAAATTTGAACCTATCTGGCTCTCTGGAGCCAGTATTGTGTGCTCATATATATATATATATATATATATATATATATATATATATATATATATATATACACACACACACACGCACACACAAATATGGCATGTTGAATAGCATATGTAGTTTTAACGTCACATTTCCCCTTGTCCCGATAAATCCTAAAAATGACGGAATTTCCTTTGTCCCTATGAACACCCATCATGTGAAACCTCTAGACATTTTTTATAAATCAGTTCCCGTCAATCCCCAGAGTCATCCCCTGAACATTAATCCCATGGGCATTTTACATTTCCCGTTAGACCCCCCAATTTTTCATATACCCTTGACCCACTCCCTCATTTCTCCAAAACAATACTATTTGGTCATAATGCTATTTTTTCCATTGACTCCAAAGTGTCACACTATGCTTACCTCTAAACGCTAGCTTCATCCATGTTACATTTAGTACAATTTTAAGTGTTCGATTTTTCGACATTATGAAAGTAATATATTGCATAAGTTTAATATAAATATATGTATAAGAACAGTTATGTATATAATAATGATATCAGTACTATACCAAAGGCAGATACAAAGATCAGCATGACAAAAGCAGGTTCGACGTAACAAAGTCAGATTGATCTGTGTTAGTTTTATTCACTGGATTTGACATTTTTCCAGAAAATTCATTTCAGTTCTGTTAAATCTGATCAACACGCAGTAGTTTGAAACTTTGTATCTTTTGGTGACCTAGATTTCAGAGCCAGTTTTAGCTCTGTAGTAAACAACTTTTTAAAATTTTTTTTATCATTGAATCTTATAGTAAGATTTCTTTCAGTAGAGTCGAATCCGTACATGGCGTACGTGATAAACGACATATAATTTTACTACATCGCTTGAAAGGAAGTGATCACGTGACCTATCAGGTGATCCGTTTTGCGTTTCAGTTAAGGGTTTAAAAATGACGTATCATAGTGATTTTTGGTCAGTTGTAATTCGTACCTTCGGGCTCAAAGGTATTTATTTTGTTGTTGCCAGTTTGATTTGCTTTTTTCTATTTTTCGGAATTAATAATTTATTTACCCTTGAGAATACTTGTGCTCATCAGAATTCTTGGACAAAAACATTTACTGAAAATTATTCGGAATTCTAAAGCCAGAATATTATCCTTGGTGATTCAACAAGGAACTGTTGACATGACAACACAAAATAGGTTATCGAAGACGTCATCACCTTCCATCTTGGAACTTCATCGGGATTCGAACTTTGATTCACTTAGAACTTTTTAGTGATAGGACTTATATTTGTAATAATTGGATTAATTTTTGGATTTGATTCATAAGCCGTAAGTCCTTTTCCATATTTTTACCTTGTTTTTCTAGGGAAATAAATTATTTTGTTAAATTTACAAAGCTTGTTGGCTTCACTCTTTTCTTTGTTACTTTTGTACGAGCCTAGACACGTAACAATATATATATATATATATATATATATATATATATAACTCTCTCTATATATATATATATATATATATATATATATATATATATATAAGCCAAAAGCAGATGAAATTATTATAAAGTAAGAAGTGTGATACAATAGTAACAATTCTATTGCCTCTCTGATATAGATTGATTAATATTCCCAAGAATAGATGCACAGTCCTCCAGTTTTCGAACTCGGGACTTGGGACCCGATGATGGCGCAGTTACCACTGATACTGCCTAAACATAGTAAATGAGTTTTTATAATTTATGATGTTATCTATACAAATAGACTGTTGTCCAGTAGTTCAAGCAGATTGTAACTCATATAGGTACAGCACAGCCACACCCACACCCCTAACCGTCTCGTAACGTTACGGCCTGGATGACCGTACCGGTTTACTTGCACCACAGCTTTTGCCTGGTACACTTTTTTGCCGGGGGGGGGGGCGGGGTGTATTAGAGCCCAGTGTACTTTTCACCCGTATGTTCAAAAGAAAACAAAGAGGATGCTCTAGCGTCATATAATAATGTATAAACTACCGCACATAAAACAAGACATATCAGCCTGGTTACAATGATAATACATGTCCCTCAGTCTGGAACAATGATAATACATGTACCTCAGTCTGGGTACAATGATAATACATGTACCTCAGTCTGGGTACAATGATAATACATGTACCTCAGCCTGGGTAAAATGATAATACATGTACCTCAACCTGGGTACAATGATAATACATGTACCTCAGTCTGGGTACAATGATAATATATGTACGTCAGCCTGGGTACAATGATAATACATGAACCTCAAACTGGGTACAATGATAATATATATACCTCAGTCTGGGTACAATGATAATACATATACCTCAGTCTGGATACAATGATAACACATATACCTCAGTCTGGGTACAATGAAACTACATATACGTCAGCCTGGGTACAATGACAATACATATACCTCATTCCGGGTACAATGATAATACATGTACCTCAGTCTGGGTACAATGATAATACATATACTACAATCTGGGTACAGTGATAATGCACGTACCTCAGTATGGGTACAATGATAAATACATGTACCTCAGTCGGGATAGAATGAGAATGCATGTACCACATTCTGGGTACAATGATAATATACCTCTGTCTAGTACAATGATAATACAGTCTGGATATAATGATAAAAACATGTACTTCAGTCGAAGATAAGTATCTTGCTCTTGGTGATATTTGTTCTGAGCGTTTTGCCATCTAAAGTATGAATTTTTATTGTGCATTCCAAGGTTTTAGTGTCTCTTCATCTAGCTTGCAAATAAAAAAATAAATCTTTAAAATTTCTCGATTCTACAGCAATTAAACAAAATATACCGTGTACACCTTTTGGCCTAAAATAGAAAGGCATGCTACCCCTAGACCTCAATGCAAGACGCAATTTACTAAGTCTTACGATACAAAATGAATCCAACCTTGCAGTAACTGTACTCCGTGAACGTTTCTTGACTGTAAAATATATCTGACTGTGATATTTATATTAACAACTTTTCATGGAAAGATGACAGAACTCGAAAGGAATGGGAAGAGGGATAGCAATGAACGTTTCAAACAACGTAACCTACAAGAGAAGAACTGAGTTCTCTCTCTCTCTCTCTCTCTCTCTCTCTCTCTCTCTCTCTTCATGAATCTGAAAGCGATTTTAACAATGGAGTAATTTTCACGGGAGACTTTAATATTGATTTATCGGCGCTATTAACATCCCTTATTTTCATATGACATACAATGTTCCAACATGAGTAACAGCCTGTACATGTACCCTGATCGATAAAATCTGCATTATTCACCTTGATAAGCTATAAGAGATTATGTACGCTGTTTCTCTATTATTATCACTATCCTATATGTGCTACTCGTAAGCAACAGAACAAAAAAAAAAAATTGAAGACCACACAGAAAAAAAATTGTATCTACAATCAAAATTAAATAAAGTAACTGCGATTGATTATTTATTTCTCACCTAAATTATTAAAACTCGGACGTCAGTCAGTAATTGGTCCAATAACCAAACTCACTGACTATAGCCTTGATAAAAATTGGTGCCCATATTGGTAGTCAGACCGGCGCCATTTTTATTTAGGATCAGCTAGACATTTTTAAGTCTTTTAGTTAGAATTCCATGTTCATATGACCATCCATTCAGCAGTAGCGATAAGCAATATTTTCAAGATGGCCACATATGGGACGTCAGATCAGCACCATTTGAACTTATGACCAACACTACATCATAAGAAGTCTTCTGGTGAAAACACTACTCAGTACGACCTTCCATTCAGGATGAATAGTGATAACAAGAAGTTCAATATGGCTGCTGTGGCGACCAGATTCACTAAGATCAAAGCCGTTGTCATTTAGGAGCAACTAGATATCATACGAAGTCTAGTAGTGAATACTTCCTGTTCACGCGACTATCCATCATAAGAAGTCTTTCAGTGCAAACATCATGTCATGAGCACCCGCACATAGGGGCAAGGGGTTGGCAGTTGCTCCCCACCCCCACCCCCTGCCGACTTAACCTCTAAATATGTTTTGGCCTACATCTGTGAAACTTAACTGCTGACCATAATATGTTTGTTCCGCCTCCCCCCCCATTAACAAAAAACAAAACAAACAACAACCCAAAACAACGAATAATTCTGATGGCGCCCCTGCTCCATATTTATATGACCATCCATTCATGATGACTAGCGACAAAAAGAACTTCAAGAGGGATATCGTAGTGACCAGATTGGATGTCAATTCGGTGTCATTTTTATTCACGATCAGCTAGACGTTATAAGACGTCTTTGGGTGAGAACTCCGTGTCGATATGACCATCGATTTAGGAGAAGTAATGGTAACAAGATTTCCAATATGGCCACTGTGGCGGCCATATTGCATGTCCGAGCAGCACCATTTTCATTAGGACCAACTAGTTCAGGGGAGGAATATGTGTGTGAAGTTTAGTGGTAAATATATGGAGGGGAATTACCACCATAATTCTATGCGTGTATTTTCTAATCTTCCTTGATGCATTATTGTAAATGACTGCTTGCAAGTGCTACTTTCATAATTCTATCCATATTTATTAGCTGTTGTTGTTGTTGTAGGGTTTAACGCCATTTCTCAGCACAAGATAGCCTATACATGGCGGCCAGTATAATTGGTGGAAAAGAACCCTGGAAAACCCCGGGAAGAACCACCGACCCACGAGAAGCTACTGGCAGGCTTTCTCACGTGCCCACGTTAGCCGAGCCTGAGACTCGAACTCACGCAGACAGAGGTGAGATGGCTGTTTATTAGTAGTAATAGTAAATGAGGTTTCTCTCTCAGAGATCCCCTTCCCCTCCAAAACAAATATGTTTTGTCGGGGTAAGAGAGTCTCTGAGATAGAAACAGCTCATTTACTAGTGCTACTAACATAACCATATTTTATGATAATCTTTTCATACCTGCTGACTTTCATTGGCAGAATATCTGTTAACATACTGTCAATAATACGAAACTCGCGTATTAAATCGTCCATATCATATTTTACCCCTCGCAAATTAGATCGTATCTGATCAAGTAATTTTTTATAAGTGATACTTGCTGTTTTACAAGCATATTTTTTTTTTGGTCTCAAGTCGAGGCTCAATTTTATTACACGCTGTTGAAAGAGAAACACCAACACCAAATATTATTAATAAAAACGGGTTTAACGATGCTCCCCTTCAGATTATACCAGAGCCAGTCATTAGCAGTGGTAAATATGATATTACTCGAAGTATTCTACTATAATACTTATAACATTGTTTTACACACCAGAGGTTTTTATGATAAAATTTGTAATATTACATTAGTGCGTCATCATCTTGTTTTGGAATTTCCTCTGAAATATGATTGAAATCGACGATCTGTTTTTTCATTGTGCAATATTTGTTTACAATTTTTATACAATATAAAAAATTCTAGTACCAACAATCAAATCAAGAAATTCACGAAACTTATTATTGTTAAGATCAGCTATAAAATCTCTGTACTTGTCATAAACATCAGACAAAGTATCTCTATATCGTTCATCTGTTAATACCTCATTTTTCTTTAACCAACTGTAGGAGTCAAACGTGTTTTCCACCTCACGTTCATACAAATCTGTTTTATTTTCCAAATTACCGTATTCTCTTTCTGTTTCATCAAGAAACCCTAATACCAAGCTTATTTGATCCAACGTGAAATTTTTGAGGACAAGATATTGTCTGATGATTGCGTATGCGACCATGAAATTTTTTTAGCATTATTTTTCGGAGTCTGTCTCTATCAATTGTGAGAAGACCAATGACAGAAACTACTTTTAACATTAAATTTTCGTATGGTTTTGTGAGTATTTTCTCAACTTCAGTGTAATAATTTCGTATTGACAATTATCTAGAGCGTTGGAGCGATGGAAGTGGAAAATCACCTTCTTCACTGATGTTGTAGTAAGAATCAATATATTCTTCCAACCTTGCTGATTTGACTTCTTGAAAAAACTTTTCTCGCTCAACATCACTGAAATTATCGATTTCCTCGTTAAGAGTTTTGATTATCTCTAGAGAGTTCTTAACAATAATTAGATCAAATTCAGGTTTTTCACGTATCATTGGTAGAATTGCGTTCGAGTACACTTTAATAATTAACGGTGTATCCGCTGTACTAGCGATTTTAACTAAAGTTTCCTTGTCGTGGTAGTATATACCAAGATGCTTAAAAATTTCTCGTTTTGAAAATCTATCGCGTAAGTTTTATTTCTTTTTAATTTTAATATTTTAGATTCCTCTAGTTTGTTGAGACGATCATGATTATCATTTATTCGTTTTTCCTCCTGCGCTCTTCCGCCATAAGCTGGTGCTTTTATTAGATCTGATTGAATTATTATATCAATATTTCCTTGCTGAGCTCGAGCAATAATTTTTAGAAGGGTTTCAACTTGTTTTTGTTCTTCTAGACAGTCATCAGGATGACAGTATTTGGTTATTATTTCAAAGTTTTCTATTGCCTCTATTAGTTGTGGTCCTCGCATATGCATAACGCAAACAAAATTAATTTCGCTTTCTGATAATTGGCTTGCAGGATCGTTTATCGATTTAAGTCTAATCCTTTTCACACTATTGATTTTATCAATAGCTTGTGATTTAATGCCAACATCTGATGTAACAAGAAATATGTTGGGTTTAAAAATTTTATCGTAAAATTCTTTTGCAACGGTTATACTTGCTGGTTCAGACATTATTTTATAACGTTAGATTAAATTTGATCATCGAGTGTGTATATTTGAAATGCTGTCTATCCTGGAAACGGACTTTCAGCAGCGACAATATAAATTCGAAAATAAAAGTACTTGTTAGCAGTGTTCGCAGTTGGAATTGTAAAATATTGTGTTGCTGACATATACGTGTTTTCTGTTGTCCAGAACGTTGTCCACGTTGTATCATCGTTTGATCCTTCCAACCGCGAATTATAAATTAAACCAACACTAGAGTTTAATCGGCCTCGCAAATGAAATTGCCAAATAGCAACTGCAATGGGACATTTAATTTTAATCCAAAAGTTTTCAACTTCTCCGTTAGTAGTCCATTCTTGTCTATCAGAGAAAGAGTAATGAGGATAATTTTCAGGATAATATGATGATGCGCTTATCTCAAACCCAACTCGGTTATCAGTTGCCTTAAAAAGTGTTGGAAAATACCCAACATTGTTTTTGGTTCGTTTTACAGGACTAGACAGACTATCAACGTACGCCTTATTTGTTAGATCATTAGCGTTAACTGGAACATATGTCGTCGTTATTTTATTATTTCTCATATTTACATTGCCTGACATTGGTGCACCAGATTGTTTCAAATACGAGGCGAGTGCTCCTCTTAACTGAGCGTAACTAATAACATCGGTATCATCAGGTGGTGATAAATTTATTGGTAACCCAGGTATTCTTGAGTTATTACTCATTACAAGGTTACCTGTCATTATGTCGCCCGCTTTATTGAGATTGTTATCGTCAACAGAGTTTAGTTGTGCATAACTTACAGCTTGTATATTATCAAAATTTGCTGGTGGATACACGGTTTCCAACCCAATAATTTTTTATTCGACATATTAATATTGCCTGTAACCGTTCCACCGGTTTCATCAAGCTTGTTATTATCCACGTACTTCAACTGTAAATAACTTGCCACTTGGGTTTGATTTAAGTTTGCTGGCGGATATGCGGTTTTCAAATTTTTTTTTTTCCTGACATATTTAAGTTACCGCTTAAAGTTCCTCCCGTCAGTGATACTTTGTTATTGTCGATCGTTTATAGTTGTGAATAACTTACCCCTTGAGTAAGATCGACCTTTGGTGGAGGATAATCTACTTCTAAACCAAGTACTCGCTGATTTGACATAAATAGGGTACCTGTCATTGTATCACCGGTTTTTTTGACTAATGATGATGTAAATGTTATTACTGGTTCGTCAGCGGAAACAGATCCAGTAAGTGCTGTTCCAAACTTTGTATAATAACTCGCATTATATAAATTATATAACATAAAATTATATAACAACAATGGCGAAGTCAACGAGATTAAATTTTGATACCGAACGATTAATCAAACATAAACATAATAACGAACTTCCAGATTGTTATTATCTTATTGTTTGTCGTACAGGCTCTGGTAAAACAAATTTATTATTAAAGCTGTTACTCAACGATAACTTTAACTACGATAAGGTATATATTTACACAATTAACCCACAACAGGATAAATAAGAATTATTAAGCAAGTACAATGATAAACTTCGTGATGAGCTTGACGCTGGCGATGATATATTTTTAATAAAACAACCAGAGGAATTAATTCCAGTTGACGAACCTGATTCGTCCGAGCATAAAATAATTGTATTTGACGATATTCCTCTAAACAACGAGGAGATGAATAAGATTAAGTCGTATTTTTCATTATCGAATAACAAAAAATGTAATTCGATTTTTCTCGCGCAAGGCTTTGATAACGTTGACAGATTTATTAGGCGAAATACGGGATGTTTTATACTTTTTCCAGGGCTAGATAATGTTGATGTGAGAAATATTGCAAACAAGCAATGCGGTGATGTAAAAAAAGATAAATTTATTAAACTATATCATCAAGCAACCAAAGACAAATACAATTTCTTTTTATTTGATAAACTAGCGCGTGATCCAGCTAAGATGATTCGCTGTTGTATTGACACATTTCTATAGACGAATTTTATAGAGCGTATAAAAAATAAATAATGGACAAACATCAACAAGCAATTGAATTACTAAAAAAATTATTGCACCTCGAGCTGCTTTTAAGAAAAAAGTGGAAGAAGCTAGTCGAGGACAAGTTCAAGCAGAAGAAACAGCGGCTAGTTTTCTTAAACCAGTTACTGAAGCAGTACTTGGCAAACAACCAGAGATATCTGCGTTCTCTCCAGAGGAACTAAGAAAAGTACAAGAAAAAGGTTTGTTAGGTTTACTTGGAGAAAGATCGAAAGAGGAAACTAAATAATTTGCAGAGGAACTTGTGAGAAACATTGCTGATCCTGATGCACGACAAACCGAATTTGAGAGATTAATAAACAACCCCTTGAGCTTCAACGAGCAATAACAACATCAACAATTAATCCGGACGAGTTAAAGAAGTTTGATAGAAGATGTGTCAAAAGAAACTAAGAAATTAGCTGAGGAACACAAAAGAACAACTGAAGATACCGTAGAAGTAACGTCTCTTCAAGGAAAGATAAGATTTTACAGAAAACAAGCTATGTCAAGAATAGATGATCCCGCACTTATCGAATTTATTTAAAAAAATATCTGACAAAAGACAAACTAAACGATCTTAATAACAGTCGAAAATGGAGTGATGCTGATTATAAAAAACTACAAAGAATTATAAACAACAAAATTAATGACTTTTTAACAGCTGAAAAAACTCTTAAAGAAGCTAAAAAAGAGGAAGAAATGTTGGCTGTGTTAGACATAACGAGAGACGGAGTTATTGCTGAGGTTTTATATACGACAGCAGATAAGTATAGAACCAGAGGAAAAGATTATGGTAAAGGTTGGCCTTTCAAAGGACTATTTGATAAGTACGAAAACGAACGACTTAAAAATTACCAGAGGAAACCAGTGGAACAGGTATACATTTTTGATCGACTTATATTATTAATAACATCAAAAGAAGCTGGTAATGAAAGTACGGAAATCGACAACGAAATTGTAGATATGTTAGATAATCTTAGATCGAGCAGATTACTGACATCAGACGAGTACTAAATTTTACATAACGATCTTATGTAACAACATTGATATAATGTCAACAACATTATTACTGGACTCGTCACAAACAACAAGCGACAGGACAAACTTTTCTGTATACTATAATGCGCCAATAATACTAGATCCGAATAAACAGTACGAAATAGGATTAATTTCTACCACAGTATGGCATTCTATGGCAAATATAAAACTAAACGTCAATGATGACTTTTCATTTAATTCTGGTGCTTGGGTACCAGTTAGAATACCACAGGGAGCGTATAATGTAACTGATCTCAACAAAACGATAAGAGAGCTGATAGAAAAATGCACTGCCGCAGACAAGTTTGAACTGACTCCAAACTATAATACGCTACGAGCCAGAATCACATTAAAAATAATTTGATAATCGAATTTTCACCAGCGGCTAGTAAGCATCATTATTAGCTTTTAAAACCAACAATACGGCAGTGTGGCAGAACAAAGTGTATCGTATGACGGAGATCTGCCAGTTAACATAACACAAGTGAACACAATATTGATGAATTGCTCTCTTGCATTAGGGTCTTATTCAGATTTAGGAAGTCAAGGTCAAACAATCTGTAGTTTTTCACCAGATGTCCCGCCTGGGTCACTGATGCAAATTACTCCTCGACAAATAATATACTATCCGATTACTCCTGAAAATCAAATAACCAGCATAACAATGCAACTAACAGATCGATTAGGACGACAAATAGATCTTAGCAATGAAATTGTCACGTATTACTTACACCTACGCAACGCGTAGGCGCGTAACAACGTAGTTGTCGGCGTCAATTTTGTAATCCTAATTTAATAACAAAGATGAGACATAAAAAAAGTTTATAGAAGAAACATTGTAGGTGGATTTTTTGGAAATATATTTACAAAAATGGCTGAAACCATCCCAGGAATTGCTCGTAAAGTAGCACCAATTGCACTTGATGCAGGTAAAGCTATTGTTAGCACTGCTGGCACCGCAGTACGAAAAAAGATCGCTGATAAAATTAAAGGCAGCCAGACTTCAGCATTGGAAATAAAACGAGCAATATCAGATATTGCACCAACAGCGGAAACAGAACGAGCTATGATAGCTACAACAAAAAAAAAAATATTATCAACACGTGGTGAAGAGGTAATACGCAAACTTGTAAAGAAAACAAGACAAATAACGCCTGCTGCTTTTTAGATGCTGCAATTTTGTGTGGCGATTATAAAATAAAATAATGTCAGTCAAAAATTATCTCGATCTTGCCGAAGAACATGATACCGACGACTCAGTGACAGAATTCGAGTATGTCGAGCATCTCGACGAAAACTCAAACGAACCAAATAAAGCTGGCGTCAGAACTTTTAACACAAGAGACGAGGACGTGTTTCTATTGCCGCACAAGGCGGTGTTAGAAGTGCGTGGTCAATTACTAACTGCGATAGGCGGCGATATTGCAGCTGGTGCAGAAATTGCACTTGTCAGTAACGGTTGGATCTTGTTTAAAAGCGCACGGTACCAACTGGCCAATCAAACCATGGAAGATATTTCAATGCACTTGCCTATAGCGAGTACAATACTAAACATCGTCTCGTTCAGCGATGATTATTCGAGATCAATCGCAACAAATATGATGTGGTTTAAAGATACCGGATTTGGGACAGCTATACCAGGTGAGTATTGCTCAAACGGGATTCTCATACACAGGGCTGATGCTGCTGCAGATGCTGTGATTGTTAGAGATTTTCTTATTGCTAATACTCATAATTTTGGTATAGCCGCACCAGCTGCAGCCGCTAATGCAGACGCGACATGAGTTTCACTTATTGCCACTTGCAATAATTTAGGTGTCACGGCACCAGCTGCAGCCGCAGATGGCACTGCAATGTTAAATCGTGTCAATAACGCAACTGGTTTACAAAATGCCAGATACAACAAGGGATATGCCAAACGAAAAGACTTTGCCGCAGCATCTCGCCAAATAACAATGATGCATCCGTTAAGCACAATCTTTGGATTTTGCCGTGAATATAACAGTTTTTTGCGGAATAAAACATACATTTATTTTAGATCGAGCTGATTAAAACGATTGTATAATGCACGCTGACGGAGTAGCTGAAGGACAATTTGTTATTACAAGATTAGCGCTGTGGATGCCACAAGTTGTCCCATGTGTAGATAAAACGATGGAACTCGAATCACTATTGACGGCTTATACAAAAAAGATATACTTCCAGCAAAACAGAGTTTATTAAAGAACAATTCCTAACGCAACTGATTACACCTGGCGTGTTACAACTACGAACAATTACCTCGACACTTCTTTGTTGTATTTCAACAACAGGCGTGTCGTAATGGTCAAGAAATGAACAACTCCGTATTCGATAACCCTGATGTAAGACGAATCTTTGTTAGAGTAAATTCTAAACAATACCCCGAACGTGCAATCGAATGCAATTTTGCCGTGGACGCCACCAGAAACATATCTCGGCCGTATATGTACCTTATGGAGGCGATGCAAAAATATCAGGACGCGGACAGTGGTCCTCAGATATTAGTAGAGGAATTTCGATCACTGTATCCAATCTTTTATTTTGATATATCAAAGTATCCCGAACGAGTTATTGGATCGACTGTTGATATTGAAGTCACTTGGACGCTTGGCGTACTGCCAGCCGAACAGTATAACATATATGCGCTAGTTGTCAGTGATAGATTTTTGACAATTGATGCAATCAAGGGAAGGATGACTGTCCAAGTGTGAGTATTGTGTGACAAAACAGTACAAATGAAAACAAAATACACAACCAGAGAAATATATCTAACGCCCGGCCAAATTAAAAAATTATCAGCAGCGGTTGCCAGACGTTAATTCTGTCTCTCTAACGATATCTCTAGAGATAAAGTCTCTGGGGACTGACAAAGTCGCCGCAGTGAAAGTAATGTTGACACAACAGCAAATCAATAAACTTGATCGGGGAAAACCGTTTGTTCTGAAACTGTCTGTTGGACAAATAACAACAATGTCAAAACACGCCAGATTTTTTGGACGAGCATTTTTTGTAATAGCTAGCACAATACCAAAAATTTTGCCTGTACTAGGAACACTTGGACTAGCGGAAGCGTCAGGGGCAACTAAAAAAGCGATATCTGGAGACGGTATCAAACAAATCTATCGTTAGTGTTT